>JAJHPF010000027.1:835000-1127735 GCA_024447775.1 Carex cristatella | reverse complement strand
CATTTTCAAAGACCGAATAGTCAATCCGAACCGTTCAACACGATCATCATAATAAAATATGCTTGGAGATCAAATTTTATATTTTTTAGAATTTTTTTACTATTTTTTAAGATAGGTACAAAATCATTGTTTTAAGGAGATTCTAGACCATCCGATAAAGTGATTTTGTACATATCTTAAAAAATAGTAAAAAAATTCCAAAAAATATAAAATTTGGTCTCCATGTATATTTTATTATGATGATCGTGTTGAACGGTTCGGATTGACTATTTGGGCTTTGAAAATGAAGATAAAAGAGATAAAAAAATTGGTGCAAATGGGAGCATGAAATTTTGGGTGCATTGAAACCCTCCTCATATATATATATATATTGACTAATATCCAAATAGTCAATCCAAATTGTTCAACATTTAATTAATATTAAAATGTGCTTGGAGACCAAATTTTATATTTTTCTAACTTTTTAATATTTATTAAGCCAGTTTTCAAATCGATCACATCTAACGGTTTGGATCGACTGTTCGAACTTTGAAAATATAAAAATTGAAACGTTTGCACCACAGCTCCGGATCAAACATTTTGATATTAGCCAATCTGTCTCTCTCTTTACGGGTTGGAAACGTTGTTTGGACAAACATTTTGGGCCAAACTGTTTAGACATGTTGTTTTTGAAATTGTAGCTGTAACATCCCAAAATTTTTGATGTTATTATTATTTTGATGTTTAAAATTATTTTATAAAACTAAATATACTATATATATCTCTGTTAAAAAAAAGTTTTATTTAATTTTAAATGAGACCAAGGATTTCGATATCAACTAATATAACGATTAATTTGAATTTTTTTATATATGTATTATTTAGTATGATAAATAAATGAATTATTAATTTGTCTGTTCAATTAATAACGGGAAAATAAAGAATATGATAAAGTATAATATATGTTATATTAGATTGATTGACACAATTAGATAGCCTATCAGCGTGACAGTGGTAGCCGCTAAGAATTTATATATATTACCGAGCTT
Source organism: Carex cristatella (assembly GCA_024447775.1). Taxonomy (NCBI): domain Eukaryota; kingdom Viridiplantae; phylum Streptophyta; class Magnoliopsida; order Poales; family Cyperaceae; genus Carex; species Carex cristatella. Next base: position 1,126,707 of record JAJHPF010000027.1, on the reverse strand, counting down.
ATTTCTATTTTTATTCATTAAAAGAAAAATATAAAAAAAAATGTGGCATTACTTCCAGACACCTATTCGGAGCAATTGTATATAAATGGTAAAACCGCCTTCCTTTTTAAAATTTTATTATGTCTGCCTTGATTCAGTTACGGAGCAAAATAAATAATTCCTGATTTCTTGCACCCCTTTAATTTTATTTCTCTGCCAGTTCTTGTTTTCTCTTAAACGCACCATTTCAATTTCTCCATATCAATTTCATTCTATCGGCATCCAGATAAAGGCCCCGAATAGGACTTCTCTCTCCTCTTTTTCTTGCATAATCAATTAAGAAGAACTTCATTATATGTCCAGTTTGAATTTGGATTCTACGTCGCCGTTTGATTATGTACAAGTGATTACAGTCTAACTTCTGTTGCTAAAATATCTCGCTATTCTCTATAATCTGTGTTTTCGTTTTGTATTGTTGATTTGAATATGGGTATTGCATATTGAATTATAATGGCATATTTAACGGGATAGAGGGTTTGAGGTTAAAATTTGATATGTGATTATAGCCTTCCACTGTTGGATGAATTTCTCAGCAAGTTGGCGGCCTTCTAATATTGGATGGATTTCTCATTGGATTGGCGGTTTTGTGGAATTGTGTTATGTAGAAGTTGAAAATTATCTGTGTGATGTGATTCCAACTATGTGAATATAATGTGACTTATTTTACGGATAACCTAGACCGACATGCTATTCTGGTTAAATATGCGCGCATAATTTTATGTGTTTTTGTGTGGATTAATTCGGCCTGTTTGAATGGTTGTTAAATTAAACCAATTATAGAGAAGTGTGTCGTTAAATAGAGCTTTGAAGCTGACTCCATTTTGTTATTTTGTTTTCTTTCTGTTGGCGACATATGTTGACGGGCCAAGGAAACGTGCAATGATGATGTTATAATCATGCTCTGGATGGTAAAAATCATCTCTCTCTTTTCAGTGGTCCAAACTGTTGTTTTTAGATAATTACTGAAAAGTAATAATTTTGTAAAATACTTAATAAATAGTGAAAAATTCAAAAACATATAAAATTTGATCCCCAAGTATATTTTAATATAGATATGATTTTGAACGGTTTGAATCGACTGTTTGCACTTTGAAAATTGCAAAACCAAATTCTTGTAAGATTTTGTAAATTACAAATATTATAAGTGGATCCCTCCTTTCTCGCTATATATATAGGTGTGTTATCATACTTTGAGAAGTAAAGAAAGTATTTTACTTCCGCTTATAACTTCATTTTTAAAGCTCAAAAAGTCGATTCGAACCTTCTAACATAATCTTCATATTAAAATGTATTTGGCAACCAAATTTTACATTTTTTTTGCAATTTTTTTTTACTATTTTCTTAGAATTTTAGAAAATCATCGCTTTTCATTAAATACAAAAATAATAAAAAAATTCAAAATTTTTCAAAAATAGTAATTTTTTTTTTCAAAAAATGAATAATTTATCTCCGAACACATTTCAATATGAAGATTATGTTAAGAAGTTCGAATCGTCTTTTTGAACATTGAAAATAAAAATATGAGCTGAAAATAAAATATTATCTTTATTTTCCAAATTTCACACACACACTCACTCTCCCTCTCTCTCTCTCTCTCTCTCTCTCTCTCTCTCTCTCATATATATATATATATATATATATTTGAAATAACATAACAAAACATAATATAATTAATTTTTTAATAAAAACCATAAATCACATTCATTCCATGACATAACTTGCATGACGTACACTTATTCAATCATTGCATTACATAACTCGCATTACATCACATTCATTCCATTACATAACTTACATGATAATTATTTATTCCATTACATTACATAACTTGCATTACGTCACATTCATTCCATTACATAACTTGCATGACACGTAGGACCATGGGTAGGTAATACTAGGTATCAAACCGGTACAATAAGAGCACGGAGAACAACTGTCTCGATTGTAATGCCTGGACCAAACCCTACGAGCACCCCAAATTCTGCTCCTTCGCCGGTGGTGGCCTTTCCTTCTTTCCTTGATCTCTTCCTCATCTCATCCATGATAAAAATCACATTACCACTTGACATGTTGCCAAACTCCGCTAACACATGCCTTGATGCATGCAACTTCTCCTTCTCTAGCTTGAGCTCCGTCTCTATGCCATTTAAAATCTTTGGTGAACCCGGATGCACAATCCAAAACAGAGAATTCCAGTCTGAGATCCCCAGAGATTCAAACGCAGTACATACATGCTTTCTAATGTTATTGGTGATATGCATTGGCACAGTATGGGACAAAAACACTTCAAATCGCCCATCAACCACACAGCCACCAAGATCATCCTCTGTCCCTAGGATGACGGATTGGCCTGTTGAGAGTATCTCATAGAGAGGTCGCTCAACAGACATGTCCAGGTCGGAACCAACAATAACAGCTCCAGCACCATCACCGAACAAAGCGTGGGCAATAAGCATATCCATGGAGGATTCAGATGGGCTGCGAAATAAGCTGGCAGTGCTCTCTGAGCAGATAGCAAGGACACGAGAACCCGGGTTGTTCTCAGCTAGGTCTTTCGCTAGGCGAAGCACAGTACCACCTGCATAGCAACCATTGTGGTAAAGCATGTAGCGGTTTACCGTGGGTTCAAGTCCCAAATGTTTCAATAGTTGGTAGTCCGGACCAGGCATGTGAACGTCGCCGGTGGCAGTATGAAAAATGAGGTGCGTAATCCTAGACCTTGGTTGGCCCCACTCCAGCAATGCTTGTTCTGCTGCTTCCTTGCCTAGTTTTATCACCCCGGGAGCAAGCAAAGCATTCAGGTCTAACGCGTGCTCCTTCCGAGTTACTAGGCTTGGCTGATCATTGAGCTTCTCATCTATTACATATAAGTAGCGCTTTCGAATCATGAGCTCGGTACCTACGATTCACAAAAGTTTCTTTAGTAATATGTGGAATTTATGAGAACCAACTTTTGGCATAGTGGCAAAGGAAATTATCTCTGGGAAGTCGCAGGTTTGAAACCCGGATGGAAGAAACCTTTGTGGATATTACATTGTTGGATGGCTTGACGTAGCTCCAACCTTTACTAACAACAATATGTGAAATTTATTCTAAATACAAAAGAAAAATATTGATGGAACAGTTGGAAGAGTAATTAAAGCAAAGAAATAAGAGTAGTGATCGATTACATAATCCAGTAAACTTCTGCTTCAGTTTGGTAAGGTGGTCGCTGTTGGTACTCTGAAAGTAGTAGTCAGGAAAATCTGACTGATAAATGAAGTTGGGTGGCACAGCTGTGCCAATGGCAAGAACCGTGGCCTTGCCTCGAACAGTCTTCTTATTGTCTTGTGACATTTCTATTCTTTTCGAATTGGTCTGGCCAAGTATTTATAGAGTACATGCATTCGAGGGATGATTTGAAGATATATATGTACTAGAACTAGTCCCCAAGTTCCAGTGTATGCGCCGGATTCAAATTTAAAGACTGAAATCAACTTTGCTAGAATGTCTATAAAATTTATTAATTCATGAACTATTCGATACATACCATATTTATAATAATAAGATGGATACGAATAATTTTTTTTAAGTTTACCGTTTGAGAATACTAATAAGAACGGTACTTGTCATCATAAAAGATTAAATATAAAATAACACACACACACACACACACACACACACACACATATAAAGTTTTTTTAACGATTTATATATTTAAATAATAATATTTACAATCATGTAGGAGATTGATTAATTGCATACAATATTCATTTTTATAGTAATATTTAATTAGAAATTTAGTTTATATTTAAAAAGTAAATAATCTAATTCACCATCTTCGGATCCATTGTTTTTCAGAACCTAGAAAAAGTTAATTATTACAAGATTTACGTGGGAAAAACAAGTGGAGGAAACAAGAAAATGTTTCCGTCTCCAGTAGCATCTAAAAGTACTGGTATCCGCAACACAATAGATGGATGTCTCAATATACAATTAATCATGCGAAGAGAAAATGAGCAAAGATAAATACACATGCAGGTGTATTGTTAATTTGTTATACGTACGTATACGTATAACAACAAATTAAATAGCTGGATGATCGATTCAGTGTACAAACCAAGCGAAGAAAAAATGTTAAAAAAAATATGCACACGGGTGTGTATTGGCATCACAATTCACAAAATAAAAATAGATATATACCTAATTAAAGAATTCGATATACGTAATTCCTTTCCCCAAATACATTTCGCGAGGAGGGATCCACTTACACTGTTTTTGTTGACACCGGATTACACTCTATATTTTCAAACATTTCAAAGTCCAAACAGTTGATCTAGACTGTTCAAAAATAATGAACATATTAAAATATGCTAGTTGATCAAATTTTATATTTTTTTTTGAATTTTTTCACAATTTATTAAGTATTTTACAAAATTATTGTTTTCAGACCATTGAATTTTTGTACCCATCTTAATGAATAGTAAAAAAAAAATTAAAAAAATCTAAAATTTGATATGCAAGTACATTTTAATATATCTATTATGTTGAACGGATTGACAACTGTAGGGTGTAAATCCGGTGTCACCGAAAAACGGTGTAAGTGGATTTCTTATCTTCATATCTGATTGTATGTTTTCTATTTGAATTTTAAATCCGTAGCAATGCACATGCAAAATACTAGTATTTTGTATATTTATGACAAATTAGTTCAAGATGAATAATTTGTTTAACACCAGAGGTCTCTGTCATAATTTCTATTGTCATACATTCTTTCTTTTTAGTCTAAAAATTATACGATTTACATCTTTTGATCTGCAATCTAACACTGCTATTTAGTATTTATTGTGTGGGGTCAACAATTGACATCTATCTATATATTTAGTTGGATGGATGTGTTACTGTAGAGATACAGTACTACTAGAGTAACATTTCTTTTTTGTTCGTTTGATTCCTATCTGATGGTTGCAGAGGTACACGGATTAATTATCCGTGTAGAAAGTTATTCGTACACGGATTATTTGCTAAATATCCGTGTATGATGGTTAAGAGAGCTACACGGATATTTATCTAAATGTCCGTCTAGAAAGAGCAATCCTACACGGATATTTGATAAATATCCGTGTAGCTCGGTTATTTGGAGAGTGACAGTGGGAGGTGTTCGTACACAGCTGTTTATTAAATAATCCGTGTAGGATTTGTTATAATCGTACACGGGTAAATATCCGTGTGTAATTATTTATCAATTCCTACACCCTCAAATCCTACACAGCAAGAAATCCGTGTAGCTCTTCCATTTATGTCCGTGTGCAATCTCTTTTTCCTGTAGTAGTGGATATAGTAAATACATCCACTTTACACAAATTTTTTGATGCATTTTGTTGATTGTGTAAATAATATTTTGCTTAGTGTCTTGGTAAAGAGAACACTTAGTTCTATTCGGACAAAACAATGTGGTTAAAAAGGTGTGTTTTGTAGTAGCTTATAAAGGAATAACATGCTATCACATAACACTTGTCCCTCCCCCAAACACCCAGTTGATAGACCAACATTTACCTTGCAAAGACAAATGATGTAATACTTGCAGTTTTTATTATGTATGTTTAGTTTATCAATGATACAAATTTCTATAGTGTGTTATGTGTTCTTAACTTCTTATATACAATCTTCTCTTATAAACTTTCTACCTATTTTTTTCCTCTCTCAACAATCGCTGGTCGAAGCAAAGCGAGGCTTGCCTCTTGTTTAGTATTAATGTGGAATCTGCTACCTAACTTAGTTATTTGAATAATTATATAAAACCCCACATTCCCATCCTCTCTTCATCTCCGTAGCCTCCAAAAAAGGAAAGTCGCTAACTAATCTAATTTTTTTTGTCTTTTAGTGGTGGTATATGGGGAACAATATTTTTTGCTGTTGGACGCCAATGGTTAATACTACAATGAACGAAGTTAAATACTAGATCGATGAACGGTAAATACACTAAAGATTGAAGTTAAATACTGCAGGAAATTTAAACAATCAAATTGTCGGTAACTATTTTTTTTATTTTTACTTTTAGTAGGGGGGTATGGGGGGATGGTGGTGCGGGGATAATATTTATAGATTGATACTAATATATGTTAGATATTATTACCACTATCTCTAATTGTTAAGAATAATTATATAGAACCCCCATTCTCACCCCCCCTTAAATAATAACTCTCCTAAAGTTAAATACTAACATTCCTAAAGTTAAATACTGATGTGTATAAAGTTAAATACTAAGATATAGAATGCTAAATAGAATCCATGCAACTTATTTATAATTTTAGAGATTAATACTTTTGACTTTGAAAATAAATACTAACGTTCATAATGTTAAATGCTAACATTTCTAAAGTTAAATACTGATGTGCGAGACGCGGGGACAATACCAAATTAGTTTGTCATTTTTGTGGGGATAGATTGTGTCGCTGTTGGACGCGGACAGTTAATACTCTAATGAATAGAGTTAAATATTTTTTCGATGCACTATTAATACACTAAAGATTGAAGTTAAATACTGCAGAAAATTTAAACCATCAAATGTCGGAATCTATTTTTTTTTGTCTTTTAGTGCGGGGACACGGGGATACATATGTTAATTTTTTGCGGGGACAGAGATTACTTCGTTGTTGGATAGACGGTTAATACTCCAATGAATAGACTTAAATACTTTTTCAATGCACTGTAAATATATTATATATAGATGTTAAATACTTATGGAAATTTAAATACCCAAACTGTTGGAACCAGATTTTTTGTCTTTTAGTGCGGGGATATGGAGGGGATGGGAGTGCGGGGAACAGTTATCTGGGTCCTTGTTATTTAGCAATTGATATTGAGAGTGAGTCACACCTTCTGCATGAGTGATTTTTATTTTCACTTACTAATGTTGTTGAGCATCTTTTTGACTAATTAAACGGGGTCACGGGAATTTATATTTGTAACTTTAAGTTTCTTTCCTTGCTAATACTCTTAATAGTTTATAGTGTTGATCACATTGTTACAAAAAAACACATTTATTATCACTTCTTACCATCGGATGTTCTTCGGCACGGATGGTGTGTATATGTAACTAGCTAGTAGCGTTGTAATTACTTTAAACATTTTACCGACTGTTCGGTCTATCCAACTGATGGCGTTGATGGTCCCCCTCCTTTGCCATCGGTTAAATTTTAAGTATAGTTAGTATTAAGTGATTTTTCGACATCGGTTTGGCTCAACGGACGATTACATTTCGGGGTGACTTTTACCATTTGTTGTGTTACATGAGTCGTTGGCGTCAGTACAAAGCAATAACAACTCGTTACCAAATTGAACCGATGGCATATATTATCAGGGGCAATGCTATAAATAATTGGATCCTCAGTTTTAGGGGCCGGCTACGTACTAATATATCCGTTTACAAGTACCGTGCCAAAGGCTTTCTGGTCAGGTCAGATATATTGAACCGATAGTGGTGATGTTATATATATATATATAGAAGGGTTCCAATGCACCCAATTCTTTATCTCCTTTATTTTCATTTTCAAAGTCCGAATAGTCGATCCGAACCGCTAAACATGATCTTCATAATAAAATATTTCTGGAGACCAAATTTTATATTTTTTATATTTTTTTTTACTATTTTTTAAGATATGTACAAAATCATTGTTTTAAGGATATTCTGAACCATCCGATAAAGTGATTTTGTACTACCTTAAAAAATAGTAAAAAATATAAAATTTGGTCTCCAAGCATATTTTATTATGAAAGTCATATTGATCAGTTCAGATCGACTGTTCTGACTTTGAAAATAAAAATAAAAAATTGAATACAAATGAGAGCATAGAATTTTGGATGCATTGGAACCCTCCTCATATATATATATATATATATTTTCCAATAAACCCTAGGTCGATTATTCCCAACCCCTTGATATACCCAAACACTAGTTCACTGCGAAAATCAACTTCCCAAAATCGATGAACTAAGAAGCTAACATTTCCTCTCCCGGCGTCATTTGTATGCTAGATATCTCATCTCTCCTTTATTTTGTGTTTATTTTAATCATTATTTTGTATGGTTTTCTAAATTAGGGTAAAATTTAAACCAGGTTGTAGTTTTTTAATGTTATTTTTATTTTGTAGAAACAAAATGAGTAACCAAAATAGTCGTTACTCATCAAATCCTTATTGTGATAGATGTCCTAAGACGACTGTAGAATTTAAACCAGGTTGTTTATTTTAATCGTTATTTTTTATGGTTTCCTAAATTAGGGTAAAATTTAAATCAGGTTGTAGTTTTTTAATGTTATATTTATTTTGTATAAGCAAAATGAGTAACCAAAATAGTCGTTACTCATCCGACCCTAGTGCAGACGCAGTGACATAGAGTGCGGACGCAACCAGTGCTTAGACAATTTCAGAAAACTTCACAACATAGGAAAATCTGAGCTTAGTGCGAATGCAGTCAGATCAAGTGCGGATGCATGAAGACTGCCGAAGTTATTTAAGGAAAGTCGGACCCCTGTGCAGACGCACTCGGGGCCGCAGTCAGCCTAAAAAGGCAGTTTTTATATTTTTGGAATGCCAGATCTTGCCCCAAAGGCCATAATTAAAAGTGCACATTATAGGAAATGTGTGGGGGGCAAGTATCTAACTGCTCCCCATGTCCATATGTTGTACAATAGGCAATAAAAGGGGGAGAATTATGCTCATTAAAATCATCCAAGAACGATCTAAGGCTAGGCAAAGTAGAGCGAAGTGCTATGAAAGATTTGAAGGAAAATCAAGAGGAAGGAGCAGAATTCTTAGAGCAAACGCAGGCAAGGCAAGGGTTCTTCATTGGGAGAAGGGTGTAATCATTTTTCTTTGAAATTCTCTTTGTTTTAGCCAATTTGTAATGAATTTCCTGTATAAGTTTTGCATCTCTATGAGAGGCGAACTTCCTCTCTAGGGTTTTAGATCAATTGCATGAACTTGTTTAATTCTATTTTACTCGGATCTTAGTTTTTATGATGAATGTTTGATTTGATGTTAATTTCTGTGATTTACACTTTGTGTTGATCCATGATTAGTACTTGAATTGTAATTATCCCGCTTTAGGTCTTTTAGACTCCAAAAGTAGCTTAGGATCATATAGGATAGTACCAATTGTGAACACAAAGCCATTAGAATTCAGATTAGAAAAGTACCAATTTGCAATTTAAACCAGAACTACAGAAATTAAGGTTAGAATTTGGTGAAAGACTTAACCGTGAAGTCAAACCCAAATTAGGACATCTAGAATTGAATTAAATATTGGTATGAGGGACTTAATCATGAAGTACCGATATTTAAGGATCTGATTGACTAACAAGAGCTTCATGGTCTAAATAGCTAGAGCGAGAGAATAAACCGTGAAGTCTGAATTATTTAGGCACGTTATTAATTCACGACCGTGACCCTTTTTAACATATTTGGTTGGAAACATTGTCATATCAAACATAAATTTAAACAAACCGAGTAGATATGATTAATAAGAGATTGTAGACCGAAAACTCCTAGATCTTCATACTTTGATAGAAACCTAAACTCTATTTTAATTTTACTTAGTTTAATTATTACAAACTTTCACTCCTCAGGTATCGAACCCAACAACCTAGGAATTTTAGTACAAACCATAAAATCAACTTTAAAACAACAACTATTCTGAAATTAATTAATAAAGTTTAAAAATGAATATTTCCCCTTCTCTCTTGGATCGATGCCTTTTATGCTGCAAAGGTAGGTTGTGCACTTGCATCTAACCGATCTTTGAGTATTTAGGTTTATTGATTTAAAAGTTCAAAGAATATAATTAAGGCCAAAACCCTATATATAAAATACTCAACAGTTTTGGAGAAAGTTGTGTATTTAGGCAAAAAACAAAGCAAAAATGCCCAATTTAGGCGATTATTGAATATTATCTCAAATTAGGACATTATATAGCGTATACAACAGTCTACAAGAAGTGCACAACAACAGTCTACTGGAACCCGTGCAGTACACCTATGCCGCATGCGGCATAACCCAGATGCCGCATGATCCGTGGATTGCTTTTCTGCACCGTTAGATTGACAGATCTCAATCGTAGATTGAAGTCTTCTAGATGGTCCGATCTCCAGGCATGACCTGCCGATTTTAGAAGAAGTGGAGTCTAAGAAACACTATTTTTGGCGTGTCTATTTTTAGCCAAATCATGCTAGATCATGGGTGGATCCTATGATCTCCACTATTCCCACTACTTTAGAAAATACTATAAATACCCCCTCTTGTATTGGATACTTCTACTACTTAAGGAAATACTATAAATACCTTCATGATCTCCACTACTCTCACTACTTTCACTCAAAAAAGATAATGTTTGAGCAAAAATTAGCTATGTACTTTTGTTATTATGTATATATGTCTTTTTTACTATAAGAACATTATTAATCATATTACTTTTATTTACATGTTTTGTTATTTAGTTAATAAATGAATTTATCCGAAGATATATTCATATTTTTAAATTCTCTTGCTTTATTAAAAAAACAATTTAGTTAGAATTGATTGTACATTTGTTTTTTTATTAGTATTGTGATTGCATATGTGTGAAAATAATGAATTTTGATGTTCTATTTGTAAAATATAATGAAATTAATTATTATATTAATATTTTTCGATATTCATCTGCTACAGTATCATTACTCAATAATTTTAACAGATATGAGTATGGTAGAGTAAAATTAATTCTTAATGGGTAAGATCAATTCTTAGTGGATATGAGTGTAAATGCTTTGATCCTATCCGTATTGTCCCCATTGACATCCCTACTAGTGGTCTTTGTTATAACTTCCAATGGCGTATGTTATCATTCTCTTGTAATTAAAAAAAATACGATTTACGTGGTCCAATGTCAAAACATTTTCCCAGTCTTTGTTTCATTTCATTTCTAAGAAATATACGATTTACATCTTTGATATGCAATCTCACTTTCCTATTTAGTATTTATTTTTTGGGTATTTATTTTTTGGGGTCAGCTATTAACATTTAGTATTAATTATGTGGGATCTGCTACCGAGCTTTACTATTTAGTATGTATTTGATGTGGATTTCGTTAGCGGGGCAATAATTGCAGGAATTGAAGCGGAGATATATCATTTTCCTGCAACAATGATTAGATTTCGATCGCGATACAATAATTGCAGGAATTGAAGCGGAGCTATCACATGCATATCCCTGCTATTGGAGGAAGAAGAGGAATAAGGTACACTAATTGAATAGTCGATATATTGTAAGTTTAAACCAATACGGCAATACCTAACTTTAATTAATTTACTATTTATTACTTAATGCATGTGGACTTGGACTGCTGTACAAAATAATAAAACAATTAAAAGGTTTCGGTATGAAATTTTCTTTTTCGTGAAATTTTGTCTTATAACTTATTTAATGACCAAAAAATAACATTTTTAATATGTTAAGATTATCTCTGAAGTATGGTGCTGTCACTACTACAGAAAAACACTTCTCCATGTTAAATTATAAACTTAATTTAAGGTGTGAAAAGAAAGATTGTCTAGTCAAATGTTGTGAGCTATAAGAGTTCAAATATGAATTGTCTAGTCAAAAAGTTTAGGCTATTTAGTATGTATTTGATGTGGATTAATTTCATTCGAGGGACAATAATTGCAGGAATTGATGAAGTAGAGATCTATCATATTCCTGCAACAATGATTAGATTTCGATCGAAATACAATAATTGCAGGAATTGAAGCGGAGCTATCATGCATGCATATCCCTGCTATTGGAGGAAGAAGAGGAATGAGGTACAATAATCTGAAGTATGGTGATGTCACTACAGAAAAACACTTCTCCATCAGTTCAAATCTAAAATTGCAATATGTTTTCGAACTGATGGCTATCGTCTCGATAGCAAAAGTGTTCACCATTGCCATCATCTCGGATCCGATGACGTTGTGCACCTAGGCTATCGCCTAAAGTAACCAACCAATGGTGTATCTTAAATAACAGTGTTACAAACAGACATCTACTGCGCATTGAATGGCATCGATCGCTTGCGTTTTTTTAAGCGATAGCAAATATTCTTAACCAAAATTATTTATACCATATTAAAAAAAATAAAACAAAACACTACTTTTTCTGTGAAATTTTATTTTTATCATGTCCGCCAATTAAAACTGCGGATCTATTTGGGCAATTCCGCCAATCAAAACGGGGGATACCATATAAGGTATGCAGTTTTAATTGGCGGACACCATGTCCGCAATTTTGAATGGTGGACATGACCCTATATGAGGAGGCTGGTGGTGGTGAATTTTTTTACATTTCATTTTCTTCTTCTTTCTTCTTAAATTTTTAGTTTAGGGTTTAGAATTAAAGATTTATGGTTTAGGATTTAGGGTTTATAATTTTGATTTTCTTTTGGTTTATTACAAAAAAATGACCAAATTACCAACAATTAACAGATTTAGGAAATTACCAAATTAGGAAATCACCAAATTTAGGAAAATACCAAATTTAAGAATTTACCAAATTAGAAAATTACCAAATTAGAAAATTAGCAAATTAGAAAATTAGCAAATTAGAAAATTACCAAAATAGAAAATTGCAAAATTAGGAAATTTCCAAATTAGAATGGTTCAAAAATTAATTGTAGTTTTTATTACTAGTATAGCATGGCATCCGGTAGAGAACTAGCCCATGGATCCTCTTGGGTAGCCAACTCTGTACGCCTCTCGCATGGATCCTCCCTCTTGGTATTACAATACGTGGCCGGGGGTGGTGTCCCGAAGATAGCAGCCTCCCAAGCATTCCCTGGCTGCGCCCCACTCCGACTCTCCTCGTAGTCGTGCTGCTTGGAGTGCTGGCATCAATGGTCTGAGTCCGGTGAGATCCTCTGCGCCAGTCGCATCAAGGCCATAATTAATCGTAGTGAAAGTGGGATCGGCACACCAAATAGACTGGCCATCCTCTAGTTAGATAATGTTAGTTATATGCTACTTGCAAATAACTAAAATTTAATTATATAGAGATCAACCGACTGACCTCACTAAGCTGCATTGGCACATTATATTTTTTGTAGTTGCCTTGTCATTTCTTGTTGTCCGAGCACCTATTCGTGGAATGCCCAATTCGGTTTGTCATCTGCAAAATTTGAGTGCAACTTTTTAAGAGCACACTTTGAAAGAAAAATTGTTGTGTATGTAAAAATAATTTTCACTTATAATATCTTCGGGGACTGGTGGTATCTAATCATCGTATACTGCGACTCGGAGTTGGCTCGGCTAGTTTGGAACTGGTGAGTCCTTGATCTCACGCCAATTGATGTTATCGTTGCCGTCGCGCAGCATGCCAATGAGGCGCCCGTTGAACACGGAATCCTCGACGATCGGAGCACAGTGTTGTAGCATAGTACACCCGAATGCCCTAAAACTTCGCCATACACAACTTTAATGAAATGAGTACTATGAAAAAAAAATAATATTTAAATAATCTTTAATACTTACCGAGTGAGCAATGATTGGGCCCCACGGTAAGTATGTCCTACTCGGATCACTCATCAGTCTCCGCCGAAGAGTATCACCGTAGTACGTCCTACTCGGATCACCCATTAGTCTCCACCCTGTAAGCAATGATCGGGCCCCACGGTAAGTATGTCCTACTAGGATCACCCATCAGTCTCCACCCTGTAAGTAAACCGACACCATGCACATCTGGTACCAGATGGAATACCGCAATGCCAAGGGTCCTGCACCCAAACCGACATCCATATGCTCAGGCGGGACCCACAAGTCGTATGTAGGCTCCCCAGCAAGCCTGTATTTGTAGAGATGGTGGCTGCGCCAATCAACCTTGGCCTTCTTGTGCTTGGTTCTGCAATATAAGTTAATTACTAACATTTCACCCCAATTTCTAAAATCTTTTTTCAATCAGACTAATTCCCAACATTTCCAATCGATTTCTAAAATATAATTTCAATCACACTAATTTCTTCGTTAATACTAAATGTCAATTGTTCGAGAGAGGAGAGTCATGTTGTAGCGCAAGAGGGACTGCGAGCGGAGTCCACCTGCAACCATCAGATAGGAATGGAACGGATAAAGAAGAGGTGTTACTGTAGTAGTACTGTAGCTCTACAGGAGTACCTCCATCCAAAATTAAATATATAGATCGAAGTCAATTGTTGACCCCACACAATAAATACTAAATAGCAAAGTTAGATTGCAGATCAGAAGATGTAAATCGTATATTTTTTAGACTGAAAGAGAGAGAATGTATGACAATAGAAATTATGACAGAGACCTCTGGTGTTAAACAAATTATTCACATTGAACAAATTTGTCATAAATATTCAAAATTTTAGTATTTTGTCCGTGCATTGCTATGGATTTAAATATTTTTTATCTTTAACAATATTTTCATGTTTCAGAAAACATACAATCAAATACAAGTAAATCAGGTCAAATATTTCCATCTTTAACAATATTTGTCTTTTTATAATTTCTCTTTCTTCTGCCATGAAATGAAATATTTTGTCTTTAATAAAAGGAAAACAATATTTTTGTGAGTACGTAAACTAGTTGATTATTTTCTAATTTTGTTGTGAACAATAATTAAAAAAAAAAAAGATATTTTATCAATTAATTGTTTTTATGACAACATTTTGAGAGTATAGGTGTAGCAAGTCTTAATTAAAAAAAAGTAAACAAATTCCAAAAATTATAAAATTTCATCTCCAGATATATTTTAGTACTGATATCATGTTGAGCGGTTTGAATCAACAGTTTGAATTTTCGGAAACATAGATATAAAATATGATATATAATGAGGTATTTGAACCCTCCTCATATAAAATACATATATTCATAAATATGCAACATACCAAAAAAAAAAAACTTTGCTAGTATATAGAACGATACTGATTAAAAATCTGTTGGACATATATATATATAAAAAAAATGTGCTTGACAACGGACATGTCGCTAATTAAAATTTGTGAACAATAATTTATATATGAGGAGGGTTCAAATGCACCCAAATTTTTATGTTCCCATTTGTTCTCAATTTTTGATCTCCTTTATCTTCATTTTCAAAGTCTGAATAGTCGATCCGAACCGTTCAACGTGATCATCATAATAAAATATGCTTGGAGACCAAATTTTATATTTTTTGGAATTTTTTTACTATTTTTTAAGATAAGTACAAAATTATTGTTTTAAGGAGATTCTGGACCATCCGATAAAGTGATTTTGTACATATCTTAAAAAATAGTAAAAAAATTCCAAAATATAAAATTTGGTCTCCAAGAATATTTTATTATGATGATCATGTTGAACGGTTCGGATCGACTATTTGGACTTTGAAAACGAAGATAAAAGATTGGAAGAATAGGAGCATGAAATTTGGGGTGCATTGGAACCCTCCTCTTTATATATTTATGTTAGTTCTATATAAATATAAATATATACTATGTAACAAAAGAACATTTTTCTCAATCAAAAAAGTATTTTTTACACAATTATATTATATAACGAGTAAAACATTAATTATATGATGAAAGTACATATATGAAGAGGAGCTAGAGATCCACTTAATTACACCGTTTTTTGGTGACACCGGATTTACACCCTACAGTTGTCAATGTCCATACTGTTGATCCAAACTGTTCAATATGATGGATATATTAAAATGTACTTGCAAATCAAATTTTAATTTTTTTTGAATTTGTTACTATTCATTAAGATGATACAAAAATTCAATGGTCTAAAAAAAACAATTTTGTAAAATACTTAATAAATAACAAAAAAATAAAAAAAAATATAAAATTTGACCAGCTAGCACATTTTAATATGTCCATCATTTTGAACGGTTTAGATCAACTGTTTGAACTTTGAAAAGTTTGAAAATATAGAATGTAATTCGGAGTCAATAAAAATAGAGTAAGTGGATCCCTCCCCATGAAATGCATTTGGGGAAATTAAAGGAATTACGGATATCGAATTCTTTAATTAGGTATATATCTATTTTTGTGAATTGTGATGCTAATACATACACTCGTGTGCATTTATCTTTGCTCATTTTTTCTTCGCATGATTAATTGTATATTCAGACATCCATCTATTGTGTTGTGGATACCAGTACTTTTAGATGCTACAGGAGATGGATACATTTTCTTGTTTTCTGCACTTGTTTTTCCCACGTAAAATCTTTTAATAATTAACTTTTTCTAGCTTCTGAAACACAATGGATCCGAAGAGGGTGAATTAATTATTTACTTTTTAAATATAAACTAAATTGCTAATTAAATATTACTATAAAAAATGAATATTGTATGCAATTAGTCTCCTACATGATTGTAAAAATTATTATTAAAATATAAAAATCGTTAAACAAAACATTATATATATGTCATTTTATATTTATCTTTTATGATGACAAGGACCGTTGTTATTAGTATTCTCAAACAGTAAACTTAAAAAAAATTATTCGTATCCATATCTTATTATTCTAAATATGGTATGTATCGAATAGTTCATGAATTAATAAATTTTATAGACATTCTAGCAAAGTTGATCTCAGTCTTTACATATCTTCAAATCATCCCTCTAATTGCATGTACTCTATAAATAGTAGTGTT
This sequence comes from Carex cristatella, assembly GCA_024447775.1. Taxonomy (NCBI): domain Eukaryota; kingdom Viridiplantae; phylum Streptophyta; class Magnoliopsida; order Poales; family Cyperaceae; genus Carex; species Carex cristatella. The sequence goes on along the minus strand of JAJHPF010000027.1, from coordinate 1,110,021 downwards.
ACTTTGGCAAGATCACTTCGAAAATAATAGAAATGGCACAAGATCATAAGAAGACTGTTCGAGGCAAGGCCACGGTTCTTGCCATTGGCACAGCTGTGCCACCTAATTTCATTTATCAGTCAGATTTTCCTGACTACTACTTTCAGAGTACCAACAGCGACCACCTTACCAAACTGAAGCAGAAGTTTACTGGATTATGTAATCGATCACTACTCTTATTTCTTTGCTTTACTCTTCCAACTGTTCCATCAATATTTTTTTTTGTATTTAGAATAAATTTCACATATTGGTGTTAGTAAAGGTTGGAGCTAGGTCAAACCTGTGACAGAATTTCCTTTGCCACCATGCCAAAAGTTGGTTCTCATAAATTCCACATATTACTAAAGAAACTTTTGTGAATCGTAGGTACCAAGCTCATGATTCGAAAGCGCTACTTTTATGTAATAGATGAGAAGCTCAAGGATCAGCCAAGCCAAGTAACTCAGAAGGAGCACGCGTTAGACTTGAATGCTTTTCCCGTGATAAAACTAGGAAAGGAAGCAGCAGAACAAGCACTGCTGGAGTGGGGCCAACCAAGGTCTAGAATTACCCACCTCATTTTCCATACTGCCACCGGCGACGTTCACATGCCTGGTCCGGACTACCAACTACTGAAACATTTGGCACTTAAACCCATGGTAAACCGCTACATGCTTTACCACAATGGTTGCTATGCAGGTGGTACCGTGCTTCGCCTAGCGAAAGACCTAGCTGAGAACAACCCCGGTTCTCGTGTCCTTGCTATCTGCTCAGAGAGCACCGCCAGCTTATTTCGCAGCCCATCTGAATCCTCCATGGATATGATTATTGCCTGCGCTTTGTTCGGTGATGGTGCTGGAGCTGTCATTGTTGGTTCTGACCCGGACATGTCTGTTGAGCGACCTCTCTATGAGATACTCTCAACATGCCAATCCGTAATCCTAGGGACAGAGGATGCTCTTGGTGGCCGTGTGGTTGATGGGCGATTTGAAGGGGTTTTGGCCCGTACTGTGCCAATGCATATCACCAATAACATTAGAAAGCATGTATCTACTGCGTTTGAATCTCTGGGGATCTCAGACTGGAATTCTCTGTTTTGGATAGTGCACCCGGGTTCACCAAAGATTATAGATGGCATAGAGAAGGAGCTCAAGCTAGAGAAGGAGAAGTTGCTTCCATCAAGGCATGTGTTAGCGGAGTTTGGCAACATGTCAAGTGGTAGTGTGATTTTTATCATGGATGAGATGAGGAAGAGATCAATGAAAGAAGGAAAGGCCACCACCGGCGAAGGAGCAGAATTTGGGGTGGTCGTAGGGTTTGGTCCAGGCATTACAATCGAGACAGTTGTTCTCCGTGCTCTTATTGTACCGGTTTGATACCTACCATGGTCCTACGTGTCATGCAAGTTTTGTAATGGAATGAATGTGACGTACGTAATGCAAGTTATCTAATTAATGTAATGGAATAAATATGTGTCATGTAAGTTATGTAATGGAATGAATGTGATGTATTGCAAGTTATGTAATGTAATGTAATGATTGAATAAGTGTCATGCAAGTTATGTCATGGAATGAATGCCATTTATGGTTTTTATTGAATGTTGTGTTATGTTATTTCATATAGAGAGTGATGATACGTATACTTTAGAAAGTAAAGATATTGTTTTACTTTCTACTCATATTTTTATTTTTAATGTTAAAAAAATTAATTCAAACTTTTCAATATGATATTCATATTGAAATGTACTTGGAGACCAAATTGTACATCTTTTTTTTAAAAAAAATTATTTTTTCAGAATTTTTTAAAATCATTTTTTTCAGAATTTTTTTTATTATTTTTGTATTTAATGAAAAACTGTGATTTTCTAAAATTCTAATAAAATAGTAAAAAAATTGCAAAAAATGTAAAATTTGGTCGCCAAGCACATTTTAATATGAAGATTATGTTAGAAGGTTCGAATCGACTTTTTGAGCTTTGAAAATGAATTTATAAACGGAAAGTAAAATACACTCTTTTACTTCCCAAAGCATGATAGCACACCTATATATATAGCGAGACACGAGGGATCCACTTACAATATTTGTAAGTTACAACATCTTACAACAATTCAGTTTTGCGATTTTCAAAGTGCAAAAAGTCAATCCAAACCATTCAAAATCATATCCATATTAAAATGTACTTGGAAATCAAATTTTATATGTTTTTGATTTTTTTTTTTTACTATTTGTTAAGTATTTTACAAAACTGTTACTTTTCAGTAATTATCTAAAAACAACAGTTTGGACCATTGAAAAGAGTAATGTTGTAAAATGCGGTTTTGTTCATGCATGCAGAAGGCCACTGCATACCGCATATGCGGAATTTCATGCGGACTCATATATGCGTATTTTAAACTATATATTAATTTATTTTCATTCAAAACATGCAATATATTCCCATTAAAATTATTCAAACAATAAATTCGCACATATGCGGACCAATATGTGGACATATGCGGTTCAATCGCACATATGCACACAAATATGCAGAAATATGCGGAAATATGTGGCCCAATATGCGGCCGCATATGCAAAACCGCATATTTGAGACCGCATGGAAATTTTTATGCGGAATCGGATTGCATACGCATATGCGGCCGCATGGACCACATTTTACAACACTGGAAAAGAGAGAGAGATGCTACCATATCGAAAAACAACATGTCTAAACAGTTTGGCCCAAAGTGTTTGTCCAAACAACGTTTCCAACCCGTAAAGAGAGAGAGAGAGAGAGATTGGCTAATATCAAAATGTCTATTCCGGAGCTATGGTGCAAACACTTCGGTTTTTACATTTTCAAAGTTCAAACAGTCCATCCAAACCGTTAGATATGATCGATTTGAAAACTGGCTTAATAAATATTAAAAAAGTTAAAAAAATGTAAAATTTGGTCTCCAGTCACATTTTAATATAGATTAAATATTGAACGGTTTGGATCGACTGTTTGGACTTTGAAAACATAAAAATCAAAATATTTGTTCCACGGTTCCGGAACAAACATTTTGATGTTAGCCAATATCTCTCTCTCCCTTCCTATCGATCTATCTATCTATCTATCTATCTATATATATATAAAGAGAAGGGATCCACTTATTTTGTATTTATTTATGATATTACAATTTAAATGTTTATTATGTAAAATTCATTCTTATCCTTTGAAACAAAAAAAAAAAAATGGTGCCAACGTAGCACTTCTTGCCACGCGGCTCGTTGCATGATAACCCTCTAATCTTTTCACCACCGTTAAACCATTCTTTATAATGGGTCATTTATTTTCACTTTATTTATCGGATTAGGAAGAGAAACAGAGAACTAAAATGATAGATAAAAGGAAAGAGAGAGAGGAAAAAAGAGATGAGAAATAATTAGGAAAATATTTTGATAAAAAAATGATATTGATTAATATTCGATTTCATATCCGATTGAAATTCCAACTACATCGCATTGATTCTGAATAGTTGTTTCAACACGATTTGAATTTTCTGAATTGATCGCAATCAGGTAACTTGACTTCTCTATAATCTGTGTTTTCGATTTGTACGGTTAAATTGGATGTTTGAATTGGGTTTTGGATTATGTGGGCATATTTAACGGGATAGTAGGTCTGGGTTCGAATTTGATTTGTGAAATGATATGACTGTATGTTCTGAGAATGTGTGAAATTAATGATATGATCGTGTGACTTATATTACTGATAACCCAGACCCAGGTGTTATTGCCGGTTAAATATGCAGGTATAATTTGTTGTGAATTTGTGTGGATTAATCGAGTCGGTTTGAATAGTTGTTTAATTAAGCCAATTATAGAGAAGCGTGTCGTTAAATAACCGGTTACTGAGCTTTGTAGCTGACCTCCGTATTGTTTTTGTTTGTTATTTTTGTTGCGATGTAGGTTCACAGGACGAAGGATAGATGCAGGTGCCTCTCTTGTCGCGACTCCCGGCCCGGAGCGGAGTCGTGACAATTAATATATATATATATATATATAGAGGTTGGCTAAACTCAAAACATTTGTTCCTAGCCTCATAAACAAACGATTCGGTTCTTCAATTTTCAAAGTCCAAACGGACGATCCAAACCAACAGATGTTTAATCTATATTAAAATGTGCTTGGAGACCAAATTTTACATTTTTTGAAATTTTTTTACTATTTATTAAGATGGTTTGAAAATCGCTGTTTTTTAATGGTGCAGATTTTCAAACCATCTTAATAAATAGTAAAAATTTTAAAAAAAATGTAAAATTTGGTTTCCAAGCACATTTTAATATAGATTAAACATCTGTCGGTTTGAATCGACCGTTTGGACTTTGAAAATCGGAGAACAAAATCGTTTGTTCCTGAGGCTAGGAATAAAAATTTTGAGCTTAGCCAACCTCTCTCTCTCTCTCTCTCTCTCTATATATATATATATATGAGGAGGGATCAAGTTACACCTTTTTTTTGACACATTTTGACACCTACCATTTTCAAAGTCCAAATAGTCGATCCAAACCGTTCAACATGATTAATATACTAAAATGTGTTTGCAGAACAAATTTTACATTTTTTTGAATTTTTTTACTATTTATTAAGATGGTTACAAAATCGTTGTTTTCGGACCATTGATAAACAACGATTTTGTAACCATCTTAATAAATAGTAAAATAATTCAAACAAATGTAAAATTTGATCTCCAAATACATTTTAGTATATCAATCATGTTGAACGATTTGGATCGACTATTTGAATTTTGAAATTGCAAAATTAAACTATAAAAAAAAATGTCATAATGTGTCAAAAAAAAGGGTGTAATTGGATCCCTCCTCTCTCTCTCTCTATATATAAAATTATAATTTAGACATTTGACGAGAGAAAAAATATTAAAAATAAAATATATTTTCTCCAAATTATATATCCTCTCCTTTTCTAATAATAATAACAAAATGGACATTGTAGGAATGTGAATCAATGTTGGTACAAAGTTGATGGAGTCCCTGTCATTTTCTATGTAGCACGTTTTTTGCACCATGAATTAATTTAGAAAGATGTGAGGGGATCGGATCAGATAGCTAGATTAATTTATTATGCAATTATTTGTTCCTTAGGTGGACTGTCAGAATTATTGTTTTTATTAATTTATATCCTTTTTAATAAAAAAATAATAATTTATATCCATTGGTTGGATCTTGGACGTACTCCTCTTTAATTTATATGCTGACATATTAATTTATTAAGTAATTTGTATTGGCGCATGACAAGATTCAGCAATAGTACAGCTAGCATATTTGTTCCTTATTTAGGTTTTTAAGAAAAGAAAAATATGTAAAGGGTAGGATACTAGTTTATTTGTTTCCTTTATTTTTCTGATTTTATTGAAATTCATTAACACAGTTTGTTTCACAGATTTTTAAACCAATAATACAGTGGGAAGGGAGTTTAATGGGAGTGGTGTGTTGTTTACTCTTTTTCTTCATAAGTTATCAATTTGTTTGTTACGTGCATTTGTTTTTTTGAAAAGAAAATAAGGATCTAGTTCTTATTGATTTCATTGATCATAAAAGGTTTCAACTTGAAAAAAAACAGACATAAAAAACTGATAAAAAGTAAAACAGAAAATTGCTAAAAGAAACAGGGATTAAAATGCAAAAATTGTAAAACTCTTCTTGTCAGCGAATGAAGACAACTTCACTGTTTTTGAACTCCTGGCTCCAATACTTGCATCTTCTTGTGTTGCTCTTCTGAAACTTGAATGCTTTCTCTCATAAAACATCTGTAACAGTATTCCTTCATTTAATTTGTTTTCTTCTTCAGTGGGTTGCTCTACCAAACCAATATGAATTCCAAATATATCCCTGCTGCTTTTTATGCACAATTTCGTACCAGTATCTTACCTCACCCAATACCATTTCCCATTTCTTCTTCCTGACAGTCTCTATCTCTCTTTTCTTTTATTTTTTCTGCTATACATTCTCCTATTTGATAATCTGCAAGAAAAAGAACTCTTCTATTTACCCATGATGTACCCTCCATATGTCTTCTACTTCCTGCACCAAATTGTCCAAACATTTTGAGATGTCTTGAAATATTCTTGAGCACCTTTCCCTCCAAGCAACAAACATTGTGATTAGAATCATTTCCTTACTTCTTTGCCCTCCCCCCTTTTGTTATTATCCATTTCTGTGCTTCCTCTCTTCCAAATAAGGATTTCCAATCATGAACTTGTGCAGAGATCTTTTGTTATGTTATCTTGTATAGCTCCAAAGTAAATATACACTCTAAGAACAGGTGATAAATTGTTTCACTTGCTCTTCTACACAAGAAGCATATACTTGGAAGATTCCAACCTCTTTTTGCCAAGTTGTCTGCTGTCAGTATTTTGTTGTAATACACCATCCATGCAAACACTTTAATTCTAGGAGCAACTCTAAAGTTCCAAATTCGGTGTGTATGTGATCCTATTGCAGGCATATTTTTCATGCCTAAATATGCTGACTTGATTGAGAAATCCTTGTTAGATTGCAGCATCCAACTGACATTGTCTTGCATTGCTGTGTTAATTCTATCAATTGTTAGAATCTCCTTTAATTTGTCTAACTACCGAAGAGCACTGTCATCATTCATAAGAGCTCCTATATCCTGAAACAGCTCTTCAATATTTTGAGTCTGATATATTAGATTGACTGTTATACCCTTGTCCTTTACTTCCTTGTACAGATGGTGAAATTCAAACTTGAGGCATCCATACCCCTAATTGTGTTCCCAAAACTTGATTGCCTGTCTATTACCCAATTCTCTCTTCATGAAATTATCACAAAAATGTATTACTCTATGGAGACTTTCTTTGAAAAACTTGCAGTCTGGCATATCACACCCACTGTTAAAAACAAAGGTTGCTCTTAAAACCGATTTCCATAGTCTATCATCAGGTTTCACTCAATACCAATACCATTTTGCTAGCAAGGCATCATTGAAAATTTGGATGTCAATTATTCCCAAACCACCATATTTCTTTGGCTTATACACACTAGTGGAAAAAACACAATCTGTGTCGCCTTTGTGTCGGCTAATGGTGACAAACGATACAGAAAGATATTTGTATTGGTTTATTAAAAAAATACGACACAAAAAATATTTTGTCTCGCCTAAATAAAAACCCGACACAGATACGATACAATCTGTATCGGTTCTTAGGTAAAAAGCCGACACAGATATTTTGTAACGGTTCTTTACTAAGAACCGATACAGATTGTCAAAAATTATACTTTTCTATCAAAATAATTAAAAGCACGTCTATAATTATACTTTTTTTATTTAAATTGTATTTTTTTTATAAAGTATCAAATAATATACTGTAAAAATTAAATGTATTATAGAATTATCCTATACTTAATAGTTAATACTATGCCCTTGTCAAGGAATTTTAGAGTCACTAGAAGTACAAAATTACTAATTAAGGAAATGATTACAATCACAAACTTATTAGAGGCGCTAGCTAATTAATGTATAATTGCATAAATTACTTGGTGACAGTGTTTGCAAGGACGATGAGATGATCCAGCCAGCTGGCATAGCTTCTGGCAATAAAAAATGTGTTTTATTTATAATGCTTGTATTATATTATATAATTAGTGAATTATTTGTGTGTAATAATTTGTCTTAACATAGGTTTTTTTACAAATTATTTTTTTACCAATTATTTCCTACATTTTGGCTACAAAACATGCTTTTTGCCAAAAATATCCGAATTTCCGATCCGATTCATCAGATTCTGACCAATTCATCTGATTCTGATTCCAATTCCAAGTTTCAAAACCATGGTTTAATGCATTCATTTTTGAACTTTTTTGACCACTTAAGTCTATACAAAACTAAGTCAAAAATTTTAAATTTTCGCATTTACAAACATCACTTGTAAGCTACATGGATTTCAACTGTTCAAATTCGTTATTTAAAATCAATCTGGTAGATTTTAGTGTTGAGTTCACAAAGAGACTTAATGAACTTAAGAACACCTAGTCCTACTCTCTCTCTCTCTATATATACTGATCTCTCAATTTGGTACACAGAGAAAAATGAGTAAATAATTGTTCTCCATAAAAATAAGAAAATACATATCTCTAATTTTCTGCTATCCGATAATTCATTTCCACAAAATATTTGTTCATTTATATTGCGGAGTTATTATCAGTCACTTTCATGACGGATCTAAGGGACAACAACTCCGAATTATCTTGATTGCGGTTCCACCTTACACGATGAGATGGAATACGCTTAAAGGCAATATGTTTTGTACACAATCTGAGTATATATTATCCTTTCAACTTTTGAACTTGATTTATTTTATTTAATAATTTATTTAATTATCCAAATTTTTCAGAAAATTTATCCTAACAACTGTCAGTACGTGGGTCTTGCAATTGTTCTCTACATTCGAGCTCTCGCATGCATTACTGAATTAAAGAGTTAGGACATCAACCACCGGCTTCAAACAAATAATAATCGAATCAAGGCATGAAATAAGGGTCCAAATCTGCTATAATCCTTGCCTGTGAACAGTAACCCTGATATCCCTGTTTTTCTGAATCTAACTGTTCAACTGTTTTGAGATGCGTGCACATATTAGTTCTAAAAAAGTTACTTCGAGATTCATTCTTTAAAAAAAAAATTGAACGGTTAGATTTGAAAAAGCAGAGATAGCAGGGTTACTATATATTCACAGGAAGAGGATCGCAGCAGGTTTGATTACATGAAATAATAGGGAAGTTCCTAAACCATTAGCTCCTATTCTTTCGTCTAACTAATATAGGTGCACAACACCATCAGATCCGAGCTGATGGCAATGGTGAACACTTTTACTATCGGGACGATAGCTATCGGCTCAAAAACATATGGCGATTTGAGATTTGAATCGATAGAGAAGTGTTTTTCTGTAGTAGTGACAGCACCATACTTCATAGATAATTTTAATTATTATTGCAATAAACAAATTATTATTGCAACCAATGAGTTGGTTGAAAATATATTGCTACCAAGGTTATTGCTACCACAGGCAACCAAAATTTTTGGTTGCAAAATCATCCTATTGCAACTAAATTCGAAACCAAATTTGGTGTAGTGCCACCCAACTATTTAATACCTTTATAATTATAACAAAGGTTTTTTCTTATCTGAATTTCGAACCCATGACCTCTTACATAGAGACTATGTGTTTTAGCTACTAGACCAAAGACTAGTTCTCGAATTAATGGAGGAGCTGCTACCTAACTTTGTTATTCAGCAATTGATATTGAGAGCTAGTGAGTCATACCTTCTGCATGAGTGATTTTTATTTTCACTTACTAATGTTGGTGAGCATCTTTCTGACTAATTAAACGGTGACACGGGAATTTATATTTTAATTAAACTTTAAGTTTCTTTCTTGCTAATACTCTTTATAATAGTTTATAATTAATGTTGATCACACTCCTACAAAAAACACATTTACTATCGTTTCTTTATTATCGGATGTTCTTCGGCATGGATGGTGTATGTAACCAGTGGTAGTGTTGTAATTACTTTAAATTTTTTACCGACTATTTGGTCTAACCAATTAATGTCATTGATGGCCCCCCTCCTTTGCCATCGGTTAAATTTTAAGTATAGTCAATATTGAGTGACTCTTCGACATTGGTTTGGCGGAATGGACGATGACATTTTGGGGTGACTTTTATCATATCTGTTGTGTTAGTACAAAGCAATAACAACTCGTTACCAAATTGAACCGATGGCATATATATTATCAGGGGCAACGCTATAAATAATTGGATCCTCGGTTTTAGTATACACTAACTGCTCCATATATTGAACCAATGGTGGTGATGTTATATATATAATTTTTCCAATAAACCCTAGGTCGATTATTCCCAACCCCTTGATATCCCCAAAAAATAGCTCACTGCGAAAATCAACTTCCCAAAATTGACGAACTAAGAAGCTAACATTTCCTCTCCCGGCATCATTTGCATGCTAGATCTCTCATCTCTCATTTATTTTCTGTTTATTTTAATCGTTACTTTGTATGGTTTCTTAAATTAGGGTAAAATTTAAACCAGGTTGTAGTTTTTTAATGTTATTTTTTTATTTTGTATAAGCAAAATGAGTAACCAAAATAGTCGTTACTCATCAGATCCTTATTGTGATAGATGTCTTAGGACGACTGTTGTGATGCTTCCGAAGACCAAAAAGAATCCCGAGAGAATATTAATTTACTTAATTAATTAATCAAAGATCATATTAAAACCACTAAAACAACCAATCCTACCAAGATTAGTGAAAATTATTATAACTTAATACACTATCTCTGTGGATCGATACCCTGATTATACTACACGATAGGATTATGCACTTACAATATGACTTGAAAGTGGAATTAAGGTTAAAATGTATAGTCTATTATACTGAAACTTTACGCTATTATCATTTTAGTGAGAAAGTGGAATCAAGGTCAAAAATGAATTTGCAAAGTGAGAAAGGGCCCAAACCCATTTGAATTTATGATTCTAACATTAAATGGAAAAGTTCATTTGATGTAGGCTTCGGAATAAAGTTGGAAGATGAAAATATTTAATGGAGATGTTCATTGGATGACAAAAGCAACTTTATAATATTACTTTATGCTCATGCTTCATCCTAGCTCTCCATTGTGGTTAAGATGATTAATGCAAATTCTAGAAAACCATTATAAATATCATACTTTCCTATTTTCAAACCCTAACTTTTTATTCACATCTTTCACTTTCTTTCTCTTGCTCTTTTGGAGGCTACAAAAGAATAGGAGGAGATTTGAGAGATGCAACCATTTTAAACCACTATTTTTACTCATGTGTTGAGCACAATATTTCTATACTAAATTAATAGTTAATTGAAGAGTAGAAACTAAGATTAAAATTGATCCTTGATTTAGTATCTCTAGCAAGAAAAAAAATAAGGGTTTCGTTTAATCTCGGGTGGATACTTGTAGAGGCTTTCCTTTTTGGAGGCAACAACCCTACATTTTAAGTCCCTACTTCTTGGTTTAGAGACCAGGATTTGAGGTATAAATTTTGAACAAGTTAATTTGCCAAATTAGGTTTATAGTTAGTCAAATAAGTAGATCTATGTTTGTTTCTTTGAGTTAAAATTTTAAAATTTACTTTTACATGAAACCCAAATTTCCTTTAATAACAACCGAAATGGCAAAATTTTATGAAAATACGCTAAGTCTGGAAGCTGTGCGAATTACACCTGCTGCATGCGGCATAGCCCAGAGATTGCACGATCGTGGACTCAATTCGTAGACTTCTTTTTTGCACTGATAGATCAACAAATCTCAGCTATAAATTGAAGTCATCTAGATGGTACGACCTCCAGGCATAACCTGTTGATTTTAGAAGAAGTGGAGTCTAAGAAACGCTATTTTTGGCTTGTCTATTTTTAGCCAAATCATGCTAGATCATGGAAGGACCCTTTGATATGCACTAGTCTCACAACTTTAGTAAATACTATAAATACCCCCACTTGTATTGGATACTTACACTACTTTAGGAAATATTATAAATACTCTCATAATCTCCACTACTACCACTACTTTCACTAAAAAAAGATAATGTTTGAGCATTAATTAGCTATGTGCTTTTGTTATTTTGTACATGTATTTTTTTACTATAAGAACAAAGTTAATCATATTACTTTTATTTACATGTTTTGTTATTTAGTTAATAATTGAATTTGTCCGAAGATATATTCATCTTTTTAAATTATCTTGCTATATAAAAGAAACAATTTAGTTGTAATTGATTGTACATTTTTTTTATTAGTATTGTGATTGCATATGTGTGGAAAGAATAAATTTTGATGTTCTATTTGTAAAATATAATGAAATTAATTATTATTTTAATATCATTTGTTATTCATCTGCTACAGTATCGTTACCCAATAATTTTAACAGATACGAGTAGAATAGAGTAAAATTAATTCTTAATGGGTAAGATCAATTCTTAGTTGATATGGGTGAAAATGCTTTGGTCCTACTCGTATTGTATCCATTGACACCCCTACCCATTAATGTCATACGTTATCTTTCTCTTGTAGTTTAAAAATATACGATTTACATGGTCCAATGTCAAAACATTTTCACAGTCTTTGTTTTATTTCGTTTCTAAAAAATATACGATTTACATCTTTGATCTGCAATATTTCACTTTGCTATTTAGTATTTATTTTGTGGGGTCAGCAATTGACATTTACTATTAATGTGGGATCTGCTACAGAGCTTTACTATTTAGTACGTATTTGATGTGGATTTTGTTCGAGGGACAATAATTGCAGGAATTCAAGCGGAGATATATATATCATATTCCTGCAACAATTAATGAATAGATTTCGATCGAGATACAATAATTGCAGGAATTGAATATTCGATGTAAATAAGGTAGTTGATTAGATTTCGTTACGAGGTACTATGATTGGAGGAAGAAGCGGCATGAGTACATGAGGTACAATAATTGAATAGTCGATATATTGTAAGTTTAAACCAATACCTAACTTTGCTATTTATTACTTAATGTGGACTTGTACTACTGTACAAAATAATAAAAGAATTAAAAGGTTTCGGTAAGAATTTTCATTTTTAGTGAAATTGGTCTTATAAATTATTATTTAATGACCAAAACTTAACATTTTTAATATGTTAAGATTATCTGTGAAGTATGGTGCACGCTGTCACTACTACAGAAAAATACTTCTGCATCGGTTCAAATCTAAAATCGCCATCTATTTTTCGAGCCGATGGCTATCGTCCCGATAGCAAAAGTGTTCACCATTGCCATCAGCTCGGTTCCGATGGCGTTGCGCACCTATGCTATCTCCTAAAGTAACTAACCGATGGTGTATCTTAAATAACAGTGTTACAAACGGATGTCTATTGTGCATTCAATGGCATCGCTTACGTCTTTTTAAGCGATAGCAAATGTTCTTAACCCGAAATTTTTATTTATACCATATGAAAAAAAAAAAAACAAAACACTACTTTTTGTGTAATTTTATTTTGTCATGTCCGCCAATTAGAACTGCGGACCTATTTGGACAATTTCCATCTATCAAAACGGCGGACACCATCTCCGCAGTTTTGAATAACGCACATGGCCCTACATAAGGAGGCCAATGGTCGTGAACATGTTGAGCTATTTAGATCGGTTGTTTGGATTTTCAAAATAAAAATATGAGCGTGAAGTAAAAATGACCTCTTACTTCGCAACTCACCATAGCCCATCCCTATATATATATATATATATATATATATATATATATATATAGGACAGGGCTACGGTGCTACGCGTAGCATAGAGCATTTCCGTGCAATGGCTCAAAATTTGAGTTTTTAAAATCCTAACGGTTGATCCGAACAGTTAATGTGTTCTCAATATTGAAATGTGCTTGGAGACCAAATTTTACATTTTTTAAATTTTTTTTACTATTTATTAAGCCACTTTGAAAATCGCTGATCCAACGGTGGCTTAACCAAACAGTGAAATCGTTGGATCAGCGATTTTCAAAGTGGCTTAATAAATAGTAAAAAAATTCCAAAAAATATAAAATTTGGTCTCCAAGCACATTTCAATATGTAGAACACATCTAATGGTTTGAATCGACCGTTAGGATTTTGAAAATTCAAATTTTAAGCCGTTGCACGGAGGTCTCTATGCTATGCGTAGCATATTAGCAATTTCATATATATATATATATAGAGAGAGAGAGAGAGTGTCTTCTATGGACATAAGGACCTATTTGTAAAATGAACATATTTTTATTTTCAAAGTTCAAACAGTCGATCCGAACCGTTCATCTTGTTCTTCATATTAATATGTGCTTGGAGACCAAATTTTACATTTTTCTGAAATTTTTTACTATTTATTAAGATGGGTACAAAAAATATCAAATTCAGACCATTGAATTTTGTACCCATCTTAATAAATAGTAAAAAAATTCAGAAAAATGTAAAATTTGGTCTCCAAGCACAAATTAATATGAAGAACAAGATGAACAGTTCGGATCGACTGTTTGAACTTTGAAAATAAAAATATGTTCATTTTACAAATAGATCCTTATGTCCATAAGACTTTGTCATATATATATATATATATATATATATATATATATGAGAGTGTCTTCTATGGACATAAGGACCTATTTGTAAAATGAACATATTTTTATTTTCAAAGTTAAAACAGTTGATCCGAACCGTTCATCTTGTTCTTCATATTAATATGTGCTTGGAGACCAAATTTTACATTTTTTTGAAATTTTTTACTATTTATTAAGATGGGTACAAAAAATATCAAATTCGAGACCATTGAATTTTGTACCCATCTTAATAAATAGTAAAAATATGTTCATTTTACAAATAGGTCCTTATGTCCATAGAAGTCTTTGCCATATATATATATATATATATATATATATATATATATATATGGCAAAGACTTACTATGGACATAAGGACCTATTTGTAAAATGAACATATTTTTATTTTCAAAGTTCAAACAGTCGATCCGAACCGTTCATCTTGTTCTTCATATTAATATATGCTTGGAGAACAAATTTTATATTTTTCTGAATTTTTTTATTATTTATTAAGATAGGTACAAAAAATATCAAATTCAGACCATTGAATTTTGTACCCATCTTAATAAATAGTAAAAAAATTCAGAAAAATGTAAAATTTGGTCTCCAAGCACATATTAATATGGAGAACAAGATGAACGATTCGGATCGACTGTTTGAACTTTAAAAATAAAAATATGTTTATTTTACAAATAGGTCCTTATGTCCATAGAAGACACTCTCTCTCTCTATATATAAATATATAGGGATGGGCTATGGTGAGTTGTGAACTAAAACAAGTTTTTACTCCATGGTAACATATTTTCATTTTAAAAATCCAAACAACCGATCCAAACAGCTCAACATGTTCTCCATATTGAAATGTACTTGGAGACCAAATTTTACATTTTTTGAAATTTGTTTACTATTTATTAAGTCACTTTGAAAATCGCTAATCCAATGACCCAGAAAATTTTACTGTTTTTTTACTGTTCACCCGGATCTGGGATTTTCAAAGTGGCTTAATAAATAGTAAAAAAAATTCCAAAAAATGTAAAATTTAGTCTCCAAGCACATTTTAATATGTAAAAAATGTTGAGCAGTTTGGATCGGTTGTTTGGATTTTCAAATTAGAATACGAGCGTGAAGTAAAACTTTATTTTACTTCGCAACTCACCATAGCTCATCCCTATATATATATATATATATATATATATTTATATTGAAGTTCGTAAGAACACAACACCCACAACACACCCTACTTCATCGTGCAGGATTCGAATCTAAATTCCCCCTAGAAGAATATATACGAGGCCAACGGAACAATCCAGTTCATAATGAAACAGGCTTTTTTGGGCCTTTTTTTTTCAAAAAAAAAAAATAATTAGTTTGTATTTTAATATCCACGAGTCTGCAAAGTTCGTTATTACGAACATTAACATAATGATATTTATCACTAGTTTATTTTAAACAATAAGAAATCGTCAGCGGGAGCAATTTGGTTTATAAAATAAAAATTCAAAGAATTTTATTTCGGTAATCATATTTACGATAATTATTTTGGAGTATAACTAGAGTGTTTGAGTTCATCAAGTTTTTTTGTAAACTAAACATTAA
Source organism: Carex cristatella (assembly GCA_024447775.1). Lineage (NCBI taxonomy): Eukaryota > Viridiplantae > Streptophyta > Magnoliopsida > Poales > Cyperaceae > Carex > Carex cristatella. Next base: position 1,094,251 of record JAJHPF010000027.1, on the reverse strand, counting down.
AATCTATCAGATTGGTCTTAAATGATGAATCTGAACCGTTAAAATCCATCTACCATAGAGTGATGCATCTACATATAAATTTTGGACTTTTGAATTAATATAGTATAATGTCAAGTTGTCAAAATAAAAAGATTTATAAATTAATTTTAAGATATTCTTTTTTTATATATTTTTTACGACTTGACTCTATACAAAATTAATTCAAAAATCTAAAATTTTCACATTTAGATGCATCACTGCAAACAAATTGGATATTGTCCGTACCAATAAGACTGACATCGTCGAGTACCAGTATTAAGACTGACATCACTGCTCAACAAGCTGTTTGAACAATTAGTTCTCTTTTATTTTGTGTACTTTTCATTTAATAATTTGAGTAGAATTCAATTTTTTTTTTTTCCATTTTGATTGCGATCAATAATGTTAAATTAGAAATCATATATATTTAATAAACTCTGTCGAATTGAACTATTGCTTTGATCGGAGCCAAAGTAATTTATGACTTTCACATCCGTATCATTCAGAGTTTGATCTACAACGGTGATTTCTTTTAGATTGCTATTGATGTGCTAATTGTTAATATAATTGCTGGGATGTACTAGAATTTCTAAAATGATCAAGTTTGCATTAAAAGAAAACGTTTTCTTAATGACACGCTGGCTAATTGATTGGTTTAAATTCTTTCTTTCCGTAAATGAGTCCCTTAATTGTATTTCACAATTAATTTTTGGGTTGGAGTGATTTATAAATTATAAATCTCTTAATATCTAAATTAAGCGATATGGCTAATTTTAATTTCGAAACGTTTTCTAGAATGGAGATGCTTCTAATTGTCTTTTTGTTCCTGTCTGAGAAACAAGTGTAAGAGCTGACACGTGTTATATACCAGTATACCAGTATATGTGATTACAAACCAATCGGAGTTATTATGATCCAATAAGAAGCCAATAAAACATAACCAAATCTCAATACAAAGTTCAATTCATATTCTGAAAGGGAACATATATCTACAATTAGCTATACATCGATCAAACGTAAATCTAAAGAAAGATGACATGCATAACAACAAAAACATAAAAAAGAATTGCCCAAGTAAATGCCAAGAAATAATTCGGTAATTATAGTATGTATATAATTTGAATCTGAACTTAAAATGGTGTTTTAATAGAACCAAAACAAACATAATTCGGTAATTGTGGAAAGAATGAATCAAAGTTCACTGACCAAATTTAAAATAAGAGACACTTTAGTTACGTAAGGTGAAATTCTTCTTTTTATTGCATTAGTCGGGACCACCTGTCAACCGCATAAAGACGACTGGCTACATGTTTAAATCCACATTATCCAATTTAAATCCGCACAGATATTAAAGGGTCATGTACATTGAAGGCATAGACCTGATTGATCTAGATTCTGATCGGACGGTCTGAAACTAAACTCAAACAATGTGTTAATGCAGAGAATGCGGACTCGTAAATTACTGCTGATTTGATTTCAAGCTGATCGAAAGGGGAGATAGAGCTTCAGGATAACATAATTTAGTTCTCAAACATTTTTTTTTCAGGGTGGCAATGAGTACAGTAAGGATCGGATAGAGTATGTTCATATCCGTATTCGTTACAAATTGTTCTTATTCGTAACTTATCATTACCCGCTACAAATTATCTTACTTGTATCCTACTCTTACTTGTTATGGTTGTCGGATAACGAAACGGTAGCGGATAAATAATGGATAATACTAATATAATAATTATTTTTATTATTTATTAAATAAAACATTAAAACATATACATATATTTCACACATGCATAGTATTTTATTGGAAAAAAAATTCTGATCATGCTAAGTGCAAATAAACTAATTAAAGTACTATTTTCAATATCTATTAATATATATGTGTATAATTTATATAATTTTTCTTTTATAATTATCTGGTCGGATAATGAGTACGAAATAGGTTTTAACCGTATCCTCACCTCTTTAGATAATAAAAAATAATATTTACTTGTACCTGATAAGTTTACGAAATAAAAATCTTATCCGTACTCATTCCAGACGATAGTATTTTTTTTGAATATATTATATTATATTACCATACTTGACCGAACTTAGATCAAGCCGATAGTAATCATTTTCTTTTAATATAGTTAGATCAAAACAATGCGAAAAAATGCATTATCGTTAGTTTTAGTTTCAAGCTATACAAATATTAAAATTATTTTTCCAAATTCGCTTAGAAAAAAAAAACATATATAACAAAAAACAGTGAACTTTTTTTATTTTTTTCTTTGAGAAAAAAATGCGGACCACGGATACAATTATTATCGTTCAATATGTTTTAAAATTCGTGTGCATTTCCTTTAATTTTTATGTACACATCTTAAGATAGATTGGACGGTGATGTTCGTTGCTCCGTTCTCCTAATCGTGTCGTTTTAAAGTTCAAATCGGTCAAAAAGCAAATTAAAAAGTCACGCCTCGATCGACGAGACGAAACGCCACCGGTTCGGACTTGCGTTTCCTTTCCAAGACCATTAAATGCATCAGAAAAAGTATTACGCAGAATTTATACCGTCTAAGGTTTAATGCCTTAGGCTTCTCTAGTCTTCCTGTATTTCCCATTATAACTTCGTTAATAGTTAATCCAGTTGCCCCTCCTTCAAAAATCACAACTTGACATTAGATACTAAGCCCTGTTCACCATGGTGGACACCTTTCTAAGCTCCAATTTCGACTTAATCTTCATTATCCTCTCTCTTCTTCCTACAGAGACTCTGTTGCGGGTCCAAACGGTGTGCCGTGCTTGGGCCCGAGTCATCTTGGACGAGTCATCTTGGACCCTGGATTTGTTCATGCCCATTGCTCTCGTCCTGCTCCAATAACTGCATGCATTCTTTACACCAAGGGACTGGGTTTCTCATTCCGAACAATGGTTCAAACCCATTCAAGATGGTGGAAAATTTCCCACATCTATCTCGAGGCTTCTGTCGAGCGGCTTTAAGGTGGCATCTCGCAATCACGGCGTTCTCTGTTTTCGCCGAAACATGTTTTTCGTAGTAGGCAATCCTGTAAACTCTTCATGGTCTGTTGTAAGTTATGATCCTGGTTTTTCTTCATATGGATCATATCGATACCATGGTGTTGCACTTATCTATGATCCTACAATCTCTCTCAATTTCAAACTGGCTCTCGCATTTATTAAATTTGACCGTAGTGAGGAGGGAAAATATTTGATACAGTTTCATATATACTCTTCTGAGACTTGTTCCTGGTCAAAATCCTCTGAGTTCATTCAGTGGTGGTTTAACATGGTTGGCCCAATTTATGTTGGAATATGGGAAAGTGCACAGTATGAACCGTGCAATATCGGAGGTGGCTCGGTATGCTGGATAGAAAGTTTTGGGGGTCTGATGGGATATGATATCTCCACTGACACTTACTGGGAAACCCAACCACCGCTGCCTATCAATGATGCCAGAAAATCAGGAGAGATTCCCAGAGGATCAGGAGATATGTCGGGTTATGATGGTATCATATATTTTACCAGAATGGACTATTATGTTGCAAAGATTTGGAGGTTAGAAGGAAAGAGTAGTTGGGTTGTGGAAGATGGCAGCAGTGAGAAGCTCCACCAGTTTGTTTCCCATTCGCTTGCTTATGACCGTGCAAGGAGAGTTCTACTGATATGTGACCGAACAAAGAGGGAGTTATTTGCATTGCATCTTTTGAGCTCGAGGCTGGAGATTCTTTCTGAAGGGGATGAGTTTCCTAAGGAATTGTTCGACTCTCCTCAAGTGGCTCATGGCAATACTCTGGCATCTCTCTGAGGTGCTGTGACTGGAATGGATGGTCTTGTCAGAGAATTTTGTGCACTGGGATTGAGTCCGTAATTGGATCTGTAGGAGGTGAAGTTAGCTGATCCAAGTTACATGTCGCTCTATGATTTCTATTTTGAACAAGTTTCGCTAAGTACTAGTCCTTTTGGTTTGGTATTAATAGTCAATTTGATATAGTTTTGGTGTTTAGTTTTAACGATGAATGTTGTTATGTTTTTGTTATTATGCATGTTTCTTTCTTTAGATTTAAGATGTTCCCTTTCAGATTAAGAATAGAACTTTCAATTGATATTTGGTTATGTTTGACTTCTTACTGGTTTACTGGTATATAACGTGTGTCAGGTTTACAGTATTGTTTCTCCAACAGGAACTAATAACATGTACCTTGTCAGTTGTGCATTGCTATCAGATATCCACTTAACCAAATTCCAACGCTGCTCTCTTGCAACAGAGATCATATCATCAGGTTATAGTGATTCATGGTGGTTGTTTGATAGTATTTAGCCTTTAGAATTTTCACACTCAAATTAATACTCGATTATATTATGCAGAGTGCAATTATTTTGGACGAATCCACCGTTGTTATAGAAACAAACTATGAATGATACGGATGTGAAAATCGTATATTACTTTGGCTCTGATCGGAGCAATAGTTCAATTCCTTCTATATATTAAACATTATCAGAATTTTCGTTTATTGCAAGGGTAAAAAACATGCTAGGTCCATACTAAAGAATTGGAATTTCTAACTTTGTATATTTTCTTGCATGGGTTGTCTCATGCAACAAGTAACCCATGCAACTGAATTCTGTTTACCCATGCAATAGGCTTCAAAACACCCATGCTAATAAATATGAGAGAGTTAGCTCCCTTGCAACGACTCAGATAGTATATTTTATTAAATGCTCATATTATTAGCATGGGGTATCGCATGCAATTGTTTTGTGTTTTCTTTTTATATTGTTTTATGCTGAAGGTTCATGCTAAAACTGAGCACCATTCCCATGTTATTAATCTAGAGATTCTTAACAATTTTGTTGCATGGGCTGTCGCATGCAATTGTTTTGTGGATCATTTTTATATTATATTCTGCTGGAGATCCATGCTAAAACTCGGCCAACATACCCATGCTAACAATCTGGAGATTCATGATAGACTTTTTGCATGGACTTTCACATGCAATTGTTTTGTGGATCATTTTTACATTATTTTATGTTGCAAGTCCATGCTATAACTGGGCCACCATACTCATGCTATTAATCTGAAATGTGGGGACTTAGTAGTTGCATGGGTTGGCCCATGCTAATAAACATTGAATTAATGCCCAGAGATATTATTCTGTTTTGTTCTTTCTCTCTTTTTTTTCATTAGTGAATAAAACTAGAAAATGCAATAATATGAATCACAAAATAACAAATCAAGTTTTGAAGCATAATCATTGCAGTTTTTAATTTAAATACCCCAAAAAAATTTAGAGAAGCAATTAATTCACCAAATTGAGAAAATATATTACAATGTCATTGGAAGAGAAAAAGACACTAATTTGGATCATTAAATTAAAACGTTTGGAGCCCTATCTATGTTGTACCCGTTTAAAAACCAAATTCATCGTAATCATCGAGTGTAGTTGCATTTACTCCGTCTCGGATTTGCTCCACGTAGTACTCTTGATATGTGTCATAACCCTCATCACCTTCCTCTTGTGGGTTTTCGTTTGGCAATGGTGGTGTATTGTCCATCGTATCGTCTACTAGGTCATACTCATTTGGAGTGATTTCCATTCCAATTCCTAATCAATTATTTCCATCGCAATATCCAAGGAAATAATTAACGTGAAATCCTTGCAACTAAACAAGTGGGACCCATGTTCATACCCATGCAATTAATCATGTGGGGCCCGCGTCCGATACCCATGCAACAAACTATATGGGACCCGCATGATTTACTGTTGCTATTACTCACATAGGGCCCACACGTCTATCCTTGCAAATGCTCATAGGTTAGCCTTGCATATACTCACATGTTAGCCTTGCAAATACCTAGCTGGGACCCACCCGTCTATTCTTGCAAATACTCACCGGCTAGCATTGCAAATAACTAGATGGGATCCACGTTTCTATCCTTGCAAATACCCCGATGGGTTCCACGCTTCTATCCTTGCAAATACCCCGATGGGTCCCACATTTCTATCATTGCAATTACTCTAGCCAGATGCCAATTCTCTAAGTTATTGCATGCGTAATTGTTGCATGGTCCGTCTCATGCAACAACGCAGTAGCAACGGGGCTTTACGTATGGGTAGTTGTAGCATGTGTAATCCCATGCAACAAGCGTTTTTGGGGCTTTTTGCATGCGTAAGCCCATGCAACAAGCCTTTTTCAGACTCATGCTATAAACTCGAATTCTGATAGTGAAATGAGTATAATCCAGTGTTATTAGATGGGGTGCTCCATGATCTCACCATAAATTTAACTCCTGATGATTCCTCCTATATATCAAAAGTTGAAAACTTGAATTCCATTTTTATCTCCAAATTATAATTAATAATCGATAATGCAACTTCAGTAATACCACTAATTTGCCATACCGAGTAATCAAATAGTCTACAAACTCTACACCAATTTAAAGCCGGTTTCCATGCTAAAACAAAAGGGAACCGCCAACGGCAGTAGCGTATACTCACCTCCTATAAAGCCAAAATGCATGCTATTGCTGACACCCCAAACTTCCTATTTCAGACACAAAAGGAACCATGCATCATATTACCAAAATATTAGGAGAGGCTACCCAAATAGGACCTAATATATAAAAGAGAAGAATATATACTACTCCTGAGAGGGATAACTTCCTTCAGTTGGCGCCAAAATCAAACCTATGTCAACAAGGTACTTCACGAAAGCAATGAAAGCAGCAATGAAAGCAGCCATCTATCACCAAGTGCCTCCAATTGTGCTTTCGATGCAGTATTCTCTGATATCAAACCATCTACATCAGCAACAATTCCGTCAGTGACATCTGAAACAACTGCTGCTACGCTCACCTCCGTATGCCGTGCCGTCTTTTCCTCTGCAATCCTCTGGCCCAGCTCCTCTTTCATCTTCATCAACAGAACTGATAAACCAAAAACAACTTGTGCATTCTGTGGTAGAGTTAGATTTGGGTCGCTTGGGCTCGCCATGCGGCATAGACGGAGAAGACACTCCTGGACCGCATAGAGAGATTCCATTGCCTTCAACCAGTCATTACGCATCATTTCCACTTCTTTCATCAACACAGCTTTTGTGGCTTTCTATCCATAGATGTCGGGCTTTCCATCTATGGTTTGAGGTTCAGCTAACAGCGCACTTGTTTTAGACTGATGCTTGGCATGAGAATGGGGTAAATTTGAGGATCCATTACAATTAGCTGCAATCGAGAAATGTAAATTAGTCCATTTCTTTCACAAATGTCATTATGACATGTATAATTTAGATGTACAAATTTAACTAAACAAGACACAGAAAGTTATTTAGACAGAATCAGATGTCGAAGGATAATTAAGACAGTGATATATGATGATATATATTGTGGGGGTTTTATTCTATTTTTATTCAATAGGCGAATAGTCTACTAAATTTCATTAACCAAATGAAAAGGGAAGGAATAGTTAACGAAAATTATCGAGGTTTTATCGTATTTGCGTATGCAGGTAAGGTAGGATAACGAAGTTGTAAATAACAGTATGCGGTCGTCGGATGGATGGGGTACCGCCAAACAATTAATCGGTATGCGGCCGATTAATCGGAATTACGCGGACAATTTAATGTTTTTATTAAATTTATATATATATATATATATAGAGAGAGAGAGAGAGAGAGAGAGAGAGAGAGATTGGCTAATATCAAATCAGTTGTTCCTGAGGTCCCGTGCAACCAAGTCGTTTTTTAATTTTCGAAGTCCAAAACATCGATCCAAACCGTTAGATGTGTTCTCTATATTAAAATGTGATTGGAGACCAAATTTTATATTTTTTGAATTTTTTTTTACTATTTATTAAGCCACTTTGAAAATCGCTGATCCAACGGTGGCTTCTAGTTTTATTGTTTGGTTAAGCCACCGTTGGATCAGCGATTTGTAAAAGTGGCTTAATAAATAGTAAAAAAATTTCAAAAAATGTAAAATTTGGTCTCCAAGCACATTTTAATATAGAGAACACATCTAACGGTTTGGATCAACGTTTTGGACTTCGAAAATTGAAAAACAACTTGGTTGCACGGGACCTCAGGAACAATTGATTTAATATTAGCCAACCTCTTATATATATATATATATATATATATATATCATAATTTATTGAAAATAATTTATTTAAATCATTTAACTTATCAAATAAACTTAATTTTATTATTATAACATGAAACTACGCTTATTTATTCTTAACACATAAGCATTTTACATGTGTAAGTAACACATTTATTTAATGAAAAAAAACAAATTTGAGAATTAAATTTTTTCAAATACTAATAACATATTATTTGAAAAAAATGAAACATTCCAACATAAAACACTAAATTTAGTTTATGATAACAACTTAATTTTATAAATGAACACGTCGTACTAATTGAAAAAATTACAGTAAGTAAAAAAAATATATGTATATAAATAATAGAATCAATTGTTTTGGCTAGTATATTGCTGTGTTTTGCTTTTGCTAGGCAGAATTTTATGCTTGGACCTAAACTTATATTGTAATTATAATTTTATGTTCAATGAAATGGGTATTTGCCTCTTTTTTAAAAAATAACAGAATCAATTTCAAAGTAAGAAAAAAATATATATATATATATAAAATATTAGATGTATATCCAAGCACAAATAAAATTACAATACAAGATTTATAAATCTTATTATCACACACTATCACCGAAAAAAAAAAAATGTAAAAATAAATATTTACTGTAATAAACGGATGATTAAACACTTTACATGATTAACTTTTTAACTTACAAACCAAAAGAAAAAATTCCTTTGAGATAGAAAACACTTTAAATATCCCATTGTCACTCTTAATTAAGTATCCCAAATCATCACAACAGCAATTACACCGACCCCCAAAACCACAGCCAACCATCGATTTAGTGGCACATCAAGCTTTAAAGGCCTTTGAGGCTTGTAGCCCTTGGCCAACAGATGGTTAATCGAGACATAGATAAAAATCCCACATGCAAAGCCCATGGAGATGGCGTAGATCCAATCTGCTACGTGGCCCTGTGTGGTGGCATTGATTATGATCCCGATTGCTACTCCGATTGGGCTTGAGATGGCAAAAGCAAAGGAATAGATGGAACAGGAGAGGAGAGGCCTGTCAGGGATCATGCGCAGCAGCGCTATGCCCATAGCAATGGCCGCAAATATCTTGTGCAGGCTTATTGTCCATAGTGCCTTCCATGCATCTCCTTGTGTTTCTGAATACAATATTTCACACTTGTAAATATTAGTATGCAGTTCATCACGTCATAGAATATTCTGTGACCGTTTTTCTTTATCAGAGGAAAACTTCAAATATAACTCGCTGATATTTCTATTAAGGTTAAAAAACTGTACATATGTTCTTATTACAACACATTCCTCTTTCGCTGATATTTTGTAAGCATGAGTTCTTGTTTGTTACATTTAATTGAGAAAACCAATCCTCTATCAAGAATTGAAAGGAAACTAATTACACAAAAAGTGGTAAATTAATGAACCCAAAAACCACTGTTAAGCCCTTCACATAGCAACTGTGTTATTTATCAGATTGGAACCAATTATTAATTGATTTTTGCAAAAGGAATGCAGGTGGAAAGTATACCTGGTCTAACTTACGAAAAGAAGCAACAAGGATGGAAACTTGAGAAGAGAACAATAATGTGAAAATTACTACCCAGATATTTTAGTGGAAAAAGCTGCAAGTGCTAATGTCTTATATTGACTTGTACCGAATAGGTAGCTTTCAGTTCCAAATTAACTGCAAAAGTAACAGAAAAGTAACAGATTGACATGCAAATTTTAAAAGGTGCTTTCACAGTAATACAAATCAAAAGGTGCGGTCTACAGAAAATTTGACAACTAGCTAAAGAAATACTCTGGAATGATTAATTGATTACCACTGTTTTACAAATTTGACTCACCAGCAACTCCAATTGCAATCCCTTCAAAAACAGAGTGGAAACACAGAGCCACAATTAAGAGAATGCTATCCCCCAGCGAACTTGCATTATTGAGTAAAGATGGCAGTACTGCATGTTCATGGACAACCTATATAGAGAAATTAAATTTGAGGAGAACTTTAAATTGCCATTCAAGCATCATTTTTTTTTTATTACAGATAGTACAAAAACGTCATTACAGAATAAGTTGTGGGAGAATAATACCCAAATTTTCAAAATTTTGCATTTAATATTCAAATTCTGCTATAGAGTGCTGAAGCAAGGTATTAAACTATTACAAAAATTGGCTCTAAAAACAGTTGTTCAGTCTGGTTGTATTTGTACCTGCATCTAAGAACTTGGCATTTGAATATTTGTTCTTACATATATACTAATAAGTTGGCCATTTATTAACTCACCAACTAGATGTTTGTGATAAAATTCTAAACTGAAGACGGTTCATTGGAAAATTTAAAGCTTTTCTTAATTGGTGGAAAAATTAAAGTTTTTCTTAAGCAAAAAGATACTCATCAACAAATTAAGCTGTAGTGGTAGTTGCACCAGCCAACTAGTGTGAACAATAATATATTTTGCACTTGGGCCATCACTCAACTAAAATTTTCTATCCAAACCCCATACTCTTAATTTAGGCTCTAAATAAGACATAACACAGCATAGCATGTTCTCTAAATTTAATAACTTTTTCGAACATTTTGAATGCAGCTAAGAGAAGTAGACTTTCTATTGTTTTCTAACATAAAAGCAAGTTCTTCATCTACTAATTTTGTTTATTTTGAAGAAGCTGTAAACTCACCTCAGATTGTTTTGGTATGCCTTCATGCAAATCTTCATGCTTAGTTTCTTCTAAAGCTCCTGCAATAATAGAATTATATCGAAATCCTTACTTGTAGAGAGCAAAAGGATGTGTAGGAAGGAAATATAACCGATGATTTAATACGGGAAATAAACAGACCTAAATTTATACGGCAAATTTATCATTAGGAACCAACATATCAGAGCCAATCTGTCAAAGTATCACAGAAAGTATAGACCATGCAAAAGAAAAAAAATATATATATATTTGTGGCCTGACCTCTATTTCCATTGCCTCCGGATCTCTCCACATCACGCTCGCTCCTTCCGCGTGACACCACCATCAAAATCAAGCAATCCGCAAGCATAGTTATCAGGTAACCAACGCATGCCAGCATAAATGCAAAGGGATACGCTTTCTCCGTCAAATCCTCAAATTTTGAGTTTGAATCGCTCAAGAAATGCATCATTGCTGTGCCAAGGAAAACCCCTCCCGCGAATTGCGTTCCAAAAACGAGAAACGCTTCATTCCACTTGAAAAAATAAGGGGATATGCCGCCGATGAAGGTGGCAAAGAAGACTATAATCAGGCAGTATACCTTCACAAGGATGAGAGATTTTGATCGGAGGTCCGGTGAGGAATCGCTAGAGTCGGCGGCGGAGAGGAGAAGCTGAGACGTCAAGAGGAGAAAGAGAAAGAGACGAGGCATGGTTGCGCCGAGGTGGGATTGCGTGCATTGTGAGAGATGAACAGAGGTTTTAAAGAGGTTTGAATTTGGCTTTGGATGCAGTTGAATGTGGAAAGTTGTACTTGTACGTATGTACTACACAAAAACTTGGTCGGATGGCCCCTGCGGGCGGGAGGCGCGACAAAAATAAATTACAAGGTAGAATAAAATAAGTCCACTGGACCATATTGCACGAGTTCCCTATTTCAATCGAAAATTCCTCTCTAGCTCCTAGTCGTCGAGCACAACTAGTGCCCGGGATTTTTATTAATCGAAATAAAATAAAATAAATATCGAAAAAAAAAAGATAGAATCTGATTTTTTTCAACAAAAATAATAAGGTCGGAACAAATTATCCCGTTCCTAAGAAAGGGACAACCTACCACGTCCCTGCTAATGATAATCCCGCACCGATCTAACCACTAACTAACCCAAAATCCGGAAAAAAAAAAAAATTATCAGGGACGAGATGGATAATCCATCCGTGAACAGTGACCAAAAAAAATTTCGAAAAAAAAAAAACTTAAAAAGATTATGTTTACTAAATTATGTTTCAACTAAAAAAAATGATTTATTTTTCAACTAAATACAATTATTTATTTTAGTAATTTTTAATGTTTTTAAAAATAAAATTTATATTTAAAATTTAACATTATAGAGACAATTTATATTTTCAATATTATGTCTATAAATATGATGAGATTTGATTTATGTTTTAGCTACATCAAATGACTTGAAATTCTATATCGCTAATCTTGATACATTATTAATTAATAGTTAATTGCATTAAATTTGAATTTAATTGGTAGACTACCTATGTGTCCGATAACACAGACATACTTTTTTTAATTTAATTTATTGAGAACTCCATTACATCAAATGACTAAATTATGTTTTTTTAGAAAAACCTAAGTCATTATTAATCAAATCTCATCATATTTATCGACATAATATTTAAAATATAAATCATGTCTCTAAATATAAATTTTATTTTTAAAAACATTAAAAATTACTAAAATAAATAATTATTTTAATTGAAAAATAAATTATTGTTTTTGAGTTGAAATATAATTTAGTAAACATATTTTTTCTAAGTCTTTTTTTTTCTGAAAATTTTTTTTGTCACTGTTCACGGATGGGATTATCCATCCCGTCCCTGATAATTATGTTTTTTTTATTTTTATTTTGAGTTAGTTAGTAGTTAGATTAGTGCAGAATTATCATTAGCAGGGACGCGGTAGTTTGTCCCATCCGTAGGGATGGGATAATTTGTTCTGGTCTTATTATTTTTTGAAAAAAAAAACAAATTCTATACTCTTTTTCGATATTTTATTTTATTTTATTTCTATTAATAAAAAAAATCGGGTGCAGTTAGGGGTGTAAACGGAGCGGATAATGCTAATACCATATCCGCATTCATTTTTCAACACGGATACGGATACGGATACGGATACGGATACGGATACGGATAGTAAACGGATATCAAAATTGAAAACCATATCCGTCTTAAACGGATACGGATACGGAACGGATAATCCCCGGATACGGATTCGAATACGAATATGGAGCGGATAATTGTCGGATATTGAGTAATTGTACTAAATTTCATAATTTGATTATCTAAATTGACGAAAATTTAATAGTCTTTTTAAGTTTGCACAGTGATGATTATGTATGACTAATTACTTATTAGTTCAGAGAACCAATCCATTATCCTAATAGATTATATAATTTTTCTACCAAGATTCTTGGACTTAAACGGATATGTATGTTTTTTGAAAATTTTGCGAGGGTGAAATGAATTGCAAGCTGCTGAAAGATTAAATTTTGGATCCGGATATATACGGATATCCGCTCCGTTTATATCCTCACAGAATTATCCGTATCCGTATCCGCATTATTTTTCCATATACTAAAATTAACCCTATCCGTATCCACAAGTATCCGTATCCGTTTAATCCGGATACGGATAATAAGCAGATTCGGAGTGGATTATCCGCGGATAATCCATATCCATTTGCACCCCTAGGTGCAGCTCAAATATCTACGAGGTTTCCGAAAACATGGAACGCAGAAAAAAAAAAATGTAACGAATCAGTTCATCGAAGGTCTGTAAAAACCAACCCGCTTCACAAAACGTGTCAAAGCATTGTACGAAAAATATTGACCAAGTCGTTCTGACTGAATTCGCATCCTCTGAGATATCTCAAACTTTGCGTGACTTTTTGGAATATCTCAATTGTTCAAATACATTCTGCACGAATCTCAAAGCTCAAATAATACTGCCCCCTATCGGTCCCGCAAAAATTGAGATATCACAGAGGATACGCACCCGTTCTGACTTCGGATAACAGAATTCCTCCAGCTAGGGGAGTCCTGTTTGGGGAGGTCTCTTGAGACCAAGTCGTTCTGACTTCTGAGAACAGAATTCAGAGTTTCAGACCACCTGCTCCAGTTTGTTACTTCACTGGATCTGAATTCCTTAAATTTAGCGTGCAGTACAATGAGAGAAGTATGACGCAAGTAGATAGTACAAACGCGTTGGGAGTTGGGTTTTTATATATATATATCGACCCTCGCAATCACAGGTCAAATTCGATGGTATATATTGGGGTCAAAAGTGGATAAGCTAAAGTTAAAATTGGGGGAAATAAATCTGCTGTGATAGGCTGCTGTTATTCTCATCACAGTAGTTGATTTTTGTCGAGATTCACACATTAAATTTTTTTTTTTTTTTAGATTCGTTTTTAGATTCGTTTGTGAAAAACTTTGAATGATTGAGATGCCTTTGGAATAACAGCAGATTTATTTTCAAAATTGGGTCCAAACTAAAATTTGAGAGGTAGAGAAGAAAATACGTGACACGTCGTGACGTGACATGACAAACACACTGTGATGTGATCAATTTTTTTTATCACGTGACGTGACTAAAATAGTGACGGATGGTCACATCACGCGTAGTCACGCCGTGATCATACGTGACGTGACGTGTCGTGACGTAAATTAGTCATGCCAATTTTTTTTTACATTTTAGTTTAAATTGTTGAAAATTTAGAAAAAAATAAAAAAATATGAAAAATTCTAAAATAAGTAAATAATGTTGCAAAGTTGTTATTATATTTTTTAGGAAAGACTGATCGTCATTTGACATTACTTTAAAAATTAAAATTACAAACATTCATTAGACTAAACTAGGAAAAATAAAAATTGATAATACATAAGTACCAGTATCACTGATAATTAGACTAAACTAGAGAAAATAAAAACCAGTACTATATAAGTAGTATCACTGAATTTACACTAAAAGGAAAATTTGAATACTCTATACATACAAAAAAAGTCAGATACTCTACGTTTCATACCGTGACGTGACGTGTAATTTTTGCTCGAATGCGGTCACGTCACGTAATCGACACACGTGACGTGACGTGGACCGTGTACTTGTGTTCCGTGACATGACGTGATGTTCCGTGACGTGACTAGTCATGCTGTGACAAATTTTCTCTCATTAGATAAGTATGATGTTAGAGCAACGTGACAAATTAGTGATTTAAAAATTTATAATTTGATGTATCGTAATTCGTATAGATATTACCGCCGACGGGGCACAAATTGGCTCATGGCAAGGTCTGAGATTACCGCCGACGGGAAGATCCGACTGTCTCAAGAGTTGTAGCCCGTGGCTCATAAAATGGTAAGACATTCTTGTTATAACCTTGCGTCATTCAAAAAAATTTATAGCTCACTCAATTTAATTAGTCTTTTGTTGCATTCAATTTTTTTATTAACAGTTGCAGGTGGAGGAGGAGGTCAAACGCTCCCCAATCCGGAGCACCCGGGTCGGGTAAGGGGTGTAGGCATCTACAAGGGTTACAAGGATGTTTTCCGTGTAGAGAAACCCAAGCGAAGATCGCGCGCCAAATTCACCGATGAAGAGAGAGATGCGCGGCTCCACAAGGAAATCCAACAGGAGTACGACGTGAAGATGGCGGAGATGGAAACAAGAATTGTAAGCCACGTGGAATCTTAGTTTACACACCCATCAGAGTAAGGACCCCCCATTTCGCCGGAAATTCGGCACAACAGTCAAGCATCCGGGACCTAGGAGGACGAGTTCGATAATATGAAGGTAATACCTACTATTCATAATCTGAAGGCAATTAATGTTGGTTTGTAAGCTTGGTATGAAATATTTAATCTTAATAATAATTGCAGGTGGCCACCAAATGTGACTTGATCTTTTGGCAAGGTATGGTGCCTATTACCGTTGCCAAGGGTCTCGTAATTCCGGGGCAAACATCTGTGCACAATGCTCCGGTCGGGTGCGGTTATGCATGCGTGCAGATCGACTCTCTCGTGCCCGAATGGCTTAGGATACCTCTTCCTGTCCCGACTGAGGAAATGCACGTTATGGATGACACCCGTGAGTCATTTATCCAATGGCCCAAGAATAAGATCATTCTGGATCAGGTAATATCTAAATTATCGATATCTCTTGTTACATTCAAAACCGCTCTTTTTAAATACTTGAAATTTTTAAAATTTGATGCATGCGTAGGAGGCCCATTTGTCACTGGTACGGGGGGACAGTGGGATGGTGGGATGGTCTGCACGACCGATGCTTTGGGAGAGACTGATGCTGGAGTCCAGGGGGAGGCACCAGACCGCCGTCTGGTTAGCCCAGAAGAATACAGCAATTTGCCTCCCGATTGTCAGCGTCTTCACAACCGCTTTAATGCAGGCACCCGAAGGCATGAACGACATCTTCATCCCGATCGCACCCGGTATGTTCCTGCACGACGACTGGCATCTCGTGATGTCTTTCGGCGACTTCAAGGACTTTCTATATGCCGGAGGTCGCGATAGATGGCTCGATTGCTCATTCCTCACCATTTTCGCCATGTAAGTGACCTTAATTTATTTATATATTGTATAGCACTCAAATATATATTCAAATTGTAATGATTTTTCAGAAAGTTGCTCCGAACCTGCTAATATTGCCGCTCGAAAATAAGGTAAACCAGAGTGTAATTCTGGACCCCGGCAAACTCAATGCCACTGTGTTTGAAAGTTAGGGTGAGTAGTGTGTCGACTACATGTGCTCTGCGATGCACCGTTGCCAAACGGATGACAAGAGCTTTATTCTCGTGCCATATCACCAGATGTACGATTCTAACCTTCAATTTTTCTCTATATTTTCAATTAAATAATTAGGAAGTAACTGTAGCGTGGCTGAATGTAGAGCAGTCCGCAACGGAAGCCTTTGATCAGTAAATTATTGAAAATAAAAAAATAAATTAAATGTGATTATAATTGTGTTTATATTTCTCATACCACAGCACACACTTGTGTCTGCTGATCATCATTCCTGCTACAAATAGGGCATATTCATGGATTCTGCAAGGCCAAAAGGAATCAAACTAGAAGATAGCGGAAACATCTGCTCCTTTTTGACACAGTAAGCAATATCTTTTCACTAGGTTTGATTTTTTTTTCAATTGTAATTAAATTATGGATCGAAATTGCTGGTTACAGTTACTTAATTTTGTAAGGGCTTGGAACAAATATGTTCGAGAGGGAGGAGTGCAAGCAAAATGCAAAGGGGCCGTGAAAGATAAATTCAAAATTGAGTGGTTGCCAGTGAGCACCCTATAATTCTTTTACTTAAATTTTAGAGTTCAAAAAATTATTTTCATTCTAACATAGGCCGATAAATGTAAATTTCAGTGCGCGCGACAGAAGCAGTCTTGGGAGTGCGCTTATTATACAATGATTTTCATGTTTAGTTGGATCGAAAGAATTCAATTTGACTTTCCAAAAGCGGTATGTAATTCACATTAATTTTCATTTTAAAAATATCAATAATTCTATCTGTTTCTCGTTACTAACTCAAATTATAATTGTAGTATAACCGGAGCCATGCCGCATTCTCAACCGAGCAAATCAATCAAGTGAGAGAGATGTGGGCAAGATAGTTTATGTTTGAATTTTGTAAAGAACAATATGGATTTGTATAAATTAATTAGTATAATTATCAATTTTGATTGTTATATTATGTTTTGGGGATCTGTTTTTGGGCAAAAAAAATTCTGATTATATAAAATTTAATGGCTAGCAAAAGTGGAGGCTAGCCAAAAACAAAAAAAATTACAAAAAAAAAAGGTAAATTCTACACGGATATTTAAATAAAAACCGTGTAGGAAGAGCTAACAATAAAAATTAATCTAGCTACACGGTTTTTTAAAGCAATATCCGTGTAGGATTATTCTTCCTACAATGTTTTATAAGGTAATATCCATGTATGATTACTATTCCTACACGGATATTACTGTAAAAATCGTGTAGCTAGGTTAGGAGAGCTACACAGATATTTACTAAATATCCGTGTAGGAAGAGTAATCGTACACGGATATTACTTTAAAAAACTATGTAGCTCTATTGAGGTGAGTGCACTTTTTGAGGCTTTTCACACGGCTCTTGATTAAATAATCCGTGTAGGATTAGTATAATCGTACACGGATAATTATCCGTGTGTAAATAGTGGACTTTCCTACACTCCAGTATTGCACACGTTTCCAAATCTGTGTAGCTCTCCAATTAAAATCCACGTACAAACTGTATTTTTCTAGTGATGAGATAATTTTCCGTTACAGATTAGTTTCAACTTGCAAAAATTCCAAGATTTTAAATAGCTTTTAATGATGATTAGATCAAAGTCGTAGTTAATGCAAATGAACGTAGTACCCTTCAGATAAAGTTCAAGCGCATTTTTATAAGATTCAAATATGTTTTATTTTTCTCATATAAACAACTGAAGCAATTACACGGACAAAGAGTCTTTTCAAAGCTATCTCTTGCAAACTCTTTATCTGCAAGCTTTTATTTTTGAGAAATGAAAAAACTAATTCAATTGTTAATTGAGCGGTGAAATCAGCTGTTGTGAGTTTTATTTCACAAATCACAATGTATACTGCAAAAGAAACTTTCCTTTGTTGTTATTTATCATCCTTACAAGGACCGTTGCACAAAATATTTTTCAAAGTTAACCTCTCAAGTTTCTCTGGGTTAAATTGAAAAAGAAATCCAGCCTCGAATAGATTAAACGCAACCATGCTTTGTTTTAAGATAAATTAACTGGGTAAATACCAAGGTAGAACTAGCATCTCTTTAGATATTGGCAACTAGCTCATTCAAAATATAGATTACTTCATATCATCAGCTCTAGAAAGACCCAACAAAAGGCAAACAAAAAATAAAAATAAAAATAACACCAGGCAGAGATTCAAAGGAGAAATATCATACACCAAGGCAAAACTTGAAGCATTTTCTCATGTTTGTCCTACACTGAAGCAGTCACAGCATATAAGCTGCCAATTTTATCTCTTTCTCTTCCCAGCTGAACCACGACCAGGCTTCTCCGCAGAGCCTGTGGCTTTTGATTTGCTTGCTGAAGTGGCCTTTTTCCCTTTTGGAGCCCCTGAGTTTTTCAAATCGAGCTGCACCTGAATACCTAACAGAGGAAAGAAAAAAGCTTCGGGTCAAAGGAAAGAGTCTACTATTTTCCTCTTGAGGATATTTTCATAGCTTTTTAACATACTATATTTTTCCTATGTAATATACTTTCTGACCTGAGGTGCTTTCTTTCACTTTGTGTTTTGACTATGAAAATATAATAAAGAAATAAATCTTGATGTAAAAAATAAAAAAATAAAACCTTTTGATTTGTCACTCTGGAGGTCCAGCTTTGGCTTTGATTCGCCAGAAATTAATTCATCTGGCAGAGAGAAAAGATTTTAATTATAAGCTTTCTACAAGAAAAATAAAATACAATTTTAATTGGAGCATGAGTTCGAATTTGGTTTTCCTATTGCGCTGTCTTTGGATCCCACTTGACAGTACTAATTTGTATTATACAGAAAATCCAATGAGTCTCCTCATGCACAGAAAAAGGTCTTATTTCATAATTGAAGGGAGATTAAACAAAAACCAGTCCTCGTTGTAAATATAGTAGTTGGAATCAAGAGCAAAAATAAAAACATATTAAGAAAAGCTAATTGTTGAACTAATCGGATAAACAGACCAAAGAAATAAAATACCATCATTCTCAGCATCTGATGAATTCTCTTCTTCTTCACCTTCCGCCAATGCAGTTCCATTTTCTTCGGGAGTCTCTGTCTCAACTGGAGGCTCCAGTATGGCCGCAATGCGCTTTTTCGGGGCTTTCTTCACACCAGGTAGGGTGATCATATCTGCAGACCTTACCACTCGGGAGGTACTACCTTGTTTATATGCTTTGGTTAGTGCCGCCTTAACTGCTGGTTGTGTACCTTCCATTGGATTGGGATGTCCCTAAGATGAAGATAAATATACATCGCAAGGAAACTCAGTCACGAGTACTACTATGTCCAGTTTATGTTTGGTAATGACAGCACTTTGTTTTTTTATTAATTGATTAATTAATTAATTTATTTTTCCTTTTTTCATTGGCAAGGAGTACTCTTTTCTGCCAAGATGACAAAAGTTTTCAACAGCATATTACTGACAGGAACTGTTCTGGTTGGATTTTCTTTCTTGGATAAAATAAATGCAGGCTAGAAAAAATCAGCATATCATGCATGATGTAAAACATTCAAGTGAAGAGAAAATGAACAGACCTTAAGCCAACCACCGAAAGTGCGTATCCTCTGAGATATCTCAATTTTTGCGTGACCGACGGACGTGTCCGGTGCCTATTCGGAGGTAGCGCAGGGGGGTCCGTATCCTCTGTATGCGCCTCACTTTAGTTTGAGATTCGGGGAGAAATAGGGGGCGGTATTATTGGGCTTTGAGATTCGTTCCAAGTTAATGAATGGTCCGGATTCACTAATTGTAAAAGATTCCCTTGTGCAGTTAGAGACGATGGGAATTAGTAGCGCAAGGGCCCTATTATTTGTGCTTTGTGATCCGTGCAGAACATATTTGAACGGTTGATATTATCCAAGAATTACTATACATAATTAGAGTAGAAGTTCAAGCTCATTTTTTAACTGAAGTTTAAAACCTATCTAATTGGCTTCAAACGAATGAATTTAAAATTTCAAATTATTGAAACCAATCTATCTTATGAGTAATGCGTCTACATAATAAAAATTTAAAATTTAAAATTAATGTTGTATAGAGTCAATATGTTAAAAAAATGAATGTATTAGAATTAATTTATGAATCTTTTAATTTTGACCACTTAACTTTATACTAAATTTATTTGAAAATTAAAATTTTTATCATGCAAACGCATCACTCGTAAGATAGATCAGTATTAGTAATTTGGATTCTTCATTTGAAATCAAACCGAGTAGAACTAGGGTGTTCTTAAGTTCACCAAGTTTCTAACTCAAGTCTAAAATCCATTAGATCGGCTTCAAACAAAGAATCTGAACTATTGAAATCCGTCTACCTTGCGAGTGATGCGTCTACATGCATAAAAATAAATTTTGTAATTAATTTTGCATAGAGTCAAGTGGTAAAAAAAATGTTCAAAAAATGAATGTATTAAAATTAATTTATTAACCTTCTATTTTGACCGCTTGATTTTGTACTAAATTAATTCAAAAGTTAAAAAATTTCACATGTAGACACATCACTCGTAGGCGGATTTCAATGTTCGAATCCTTCGTTTGAAGCCGATTCAATGAGTTTTAGACTTGAGTTCACCAAGAGGCTTGCTGAACTTAACACCTTGTTTGGATGGAGAGTAGAGGAGGGGAGGAAATGAAATAGATAGAAAACTTTCTCTCTAATTGTGTTTGGTTGATAAAATTATGTTGGAGGTGAGGAGTACAGGAGGGAAAAAGGGTTAACCTTGTATAATTATAATTAATATAATTGATTTCCCTTCTAATTTGGGACGTAATGAATGAAAAGAAATTGTGTAGCAAATATTTTCTGAAAAAATGACACAAATGCCCTAAACCTATATATCTTGTTTATATATAATTATCATTTAACTTTTTTTACCACAAAGACCTAGCAGCCACCACGGTGTTGAATATTGATTGATCAGGTTAGTTTTTTTTTAATTTTTTTTTTTATCAAACTTGTTTATTTTTTATACATCAAGTTTGATTGACGTGTGTATATGTTTTCTATACTCTCAATATTTAACTCCATCTTGATTTCTCATCAACAATCATAAATTGAAAAATAACTATTTTCACCACCGTATTTTTTATACTTGAACTTGTTTATTTTTTTTATTGATATCAATCTTTCAATCTCACCCCATTCCTATTGATACTTATTAGTCTTTTATTTATTTTGTCTGTTGTAGCCGTTGATTTTTCATAATGTTCTAAAATCAATAATTATGCTGGAGGAGATTTATTTCCAACAATCAGATGGATCAGAAGTTTCAGTTGAAATAACATCAAACAACAAATACAAATAGATGGAGTGTCCTAATATGTTCCCGTGTATACAGTTTGTTTAATGCCGCTATTTCAAAGGGAAACCTATTGTAGCTATCACAAATTAAGCAAAGAACCTTACTGATACAGGGCACGTGCCACTGGTAATTATGAACCCAGTTTCATCAAATCTATTATGAACCTCTGTCTCTGTGCAACTCCAACTTCCAAGTTGAACCACCCCCAAGTAATTATGCTTGCTGCTAAGTATGTCCATTAAGTTCTTGGAATTAAGGTACCTCTGGTCTAGATTTAATAGTATATCGAAATATCCAGCAATTAATAAGCGCCAAGCGCCTTCTTCCCTTTTCACAGAATAAATGTCGCCATACCTCTCACTATTGGAGATTAACCACTTATGAAATGTAGGTTCGATGGTGAAGCGATCTATTACTTTATTTTGCTCTCTATGTACTGGTACGAGGACCTTTCTGTCTGTCAATATAGAAAGGAGATTTTCAGCACGAGATATACCACTACTTGTAGTCCACCAGTAAACCACTAATCTCTTCTTCAGTTCTGTGTTTTCTGGAAACATGCTAAGGCTCGTCACGCAATCTGTTTCCCATGAGTCTAACGATTTTAATAAATCCACAAATTCTTGATCCTTGGAGACCTCTTCATCCATTTGATAACTTGTATTTGACGATTCTCCCACTTCAATTATGGTGTCTTTCTTAGGCAAATCAGATGCCTTCTCACGAGGTTTCTGATTAATCCAGGGATCAATTTTCCTTTCTATCTTTCCAAGATAACCAACTAGCTCCTTGTCCAATTTTCCTCTACAATTAAGAAAATGTTTAGTCTTTTCAACCTCCGGGCTAATTTCATTGATGAATTTCTCCATTTCTGAGTTCTCAGGAACTCGCTCCTTAGCCAGTTTAAGACGTTTCAGTAGTGGTCTGACTAACTCTGCACTAATATCAGCTTTCTTTTGATGGTTGCTCATTGTTATGGTTTGTCAGACCTAAAAAACAACGATTATTTCTATCCTGGTTAGAAGACAAATAAATTATAACATGCATAACAAAAAATTGTTAAAATTAATATGTTTGGTCAAAGTAATTAGAAAGCATTCACTTATCCAATAATTATTTTTTTTTATTATCTTCACCTGAAAGAAATTTCTTGCGCTGAAATACTAAACATAATTTTGGTGAGCTTACTCCAAAAACTACCGGAATGACTTCAAACAACGAATCTAAACCGTTGAAACTTATATTTGAGAAAAATATATTTAGTCTTTCGTTGAAAGAAATTTATTTCAAGAGAAGAAAAGAAATTAATTATTGGATAAGCTAGTACTTAATTTCTAATCGATTTGTGAACTAATTGCCATTTGAAAGAGGAACAAATTTCACGGATAAAAGAACTCTACTTTATATGATATCAAAGTGATAAATAGAGATTATTCTTTATTAATTTCTCTACTTTATCCGACTAGAAGGAGAGCAGTTTGGGTCCAATTAATGGGCTCCATATCCGTCCGATCCGCTTTAAGATCCGTGCGCATGGATATTAAAGCGATGCACATGGATCTTAAAGTGGATTATACGGTTATGGAGTCCATCGAACTGAGTTTGAGTCCAATAGATATCGGACCGAACTTGCTCTCGACTAAGGACCACATCGTTTTGAGACTTATTGGGCCACTTAATTAGCCCTTAAACTTTGTTATACACATAAGTATACAATATATTTATAAGCATATATTAGAGATAATATTGTGTTTCTTTATTAGAGGATATATTTATACATTCAGAGACATTTCAATTGGGGTACCAATTGATTCAAATATTTCATTTACCTTATTGATTATTTTTCACGCACTTGAATTTATTTATTAAAAGAAAAATCCTGGATTTTCTCAACTTTTAAATAATTTGTAAATATTATTTCAAACCAATACAACACTAATATAAAAAATATATTGTGAACGGATAATGAAGCTCAATATATTAACCAGGATTTTTCAGATTTAATAGAAAACATTTTGTACCAAACTACAAGTGTAGACACACGACAACAAAATGAAGTGGGTGACAGAAAAAATAAACATTTGTTAGAAGTAACAAAGTCAACATGTACTCCAAAATTTTGTTTTGTCGTGGACAAAATTAAACTAATAGAACCTCATGCCTAATTTTACAAAATGAGCACCAGACAAATCATATGAAGAGGCAATTAAGTGTATTCTTTTTAAATAATATTTAAAAAGGATTGGATTTTCTCGATGTTATTGTTAGTTGCTAGATAGTCTACTTTTAGTATATACTAAAAGTAATACGACTATTTAGACTTTAAAAATGAAGATATAAATCCGCAATGTTTCAAGTCTTATTAGGCAACTTAGGCCTTAAGCTTTGTTATATAAAGCTTAATTAGTTAAGTTTGATACAAGGTTATCATAACCAAACTATTAAGTGTCATTAATTATTCACCAATTGCATCGCCAGGTCAAATGGTGAAACTGTCTAAAAGATAATATGTTGATTTAATTAAGGACGCTTATAACTATCCTCGCTTGCAAGCTTTGACTATTATGTGATGATCTGTTGTTCCCGTGAAATTTTAGTATCGGATGTGTTTGAATCGTCAAGGAATAATACAAAATTATTGTAAGAAAAGTGCTAAACCGAATGTTGTGAATTTTGTTCTCATTGAAACAATAAAAGTGTTAATTGTTCGGTCTGATTGATTAATACATAAGAGCACTAATTTGGAGACTGCTAATCTGACCTTGGTTAGCTTGGATTGGCATAGAAACATGTTGTTTGGATTGCACTAAATAGTATTACTGTTAAATTAGTGTAGTCGAATTAATGCATCCAAACATAACCAATTTTAATGATCTATATATGCGATCTGAATTGTAGAGAGTGTTAGGGATCATTTCACATATTATACACATTCCTTCTCTAATTAATAATTATTGTAGTAATGTTTATCAATTGAAGAAAATCTCTTATTACCGTTATCGTTAATTATTTTTGTCAATTCCACGAACAATTAAATTAGCCTTGTAATTATATAAATAATTTTGAGTGAGGCTCCGGTACTATAAATAGCACAGATCGGTTTGTGGTATTGATCATTTACTTTACTTTTAAAGTCCATACATTTCATTCTAAGTTCTTAACATTATCTTCATTTTTAAAAAAATATTAAAAAACGTAAAATTTTCTTTCAAAGTACATTTTTGTATGAATACTATGTTAAGCAGTTTAGATCAATCGTTTGAACTTTGAGAATGAAGAATTAATTCATAGTATGGACTGATATGCGCTATGCATAATAATATATTGTAGTTTTATATGGATATTATGTTAAGCGGTTTCTGACCGGGATCACCTTTTAGAAGGTCGCTATTGCATTTACAGCTGACGTGTGCCAGTGGTTATACCCCGAAATTTTTATTAATATACAAAAACAATAATAAATTTAACAATCTATCTAAAAATAACAAATAATTTGATATCTACCCATACCGATAACAAAGTCATCGGTTGCAGAGAGTAAAATCGATCACAAAGTCATCGATTTCAGCCTATCCAGAACCGATAACAAAACAATCAGGCCCAGAACCGATGACAAAGTCATTGGTTTCACCCTCTGAAACCGATGACAAAGCCATCGGTCCCAGACAAAGTCGCCATAAAAAATATTGCCCCAAATAATTTAATGACACCGTTTATGATGAAGTCCAATCAAAATCCCATGACTTTGCTGTTTGACCTTTTTTGAACAGTCCAACCAAAAAAATATTACGCCAAATGTTTTGAGTCTGGGACCGATGAAAGTCATCCGTCTCAGAGAGTAAAACTGATGACAATGTCATCGGTATAGGTAGATCTTGAATTCTTTGTTATTTTTGTACAGATTGTTAATTTTTTTTTTGTATATTTATAAAAAAATTCGGAGTTATACCTATGTATGCAAGTATTTATACATAACATATCAAAGTATATGTATCAAACGGGCAAAGTCTTTTTAAGGAGTGGACATATCAACTCCTTATGTATCTGGACAATTGGCGCTAGTTGAGCTTTAATTTGAATTGGAATCTTTCATAAATGTTATATATCTAAAGTAAGACTAGCTAGTGTAAACTATTAAAAAATTCTTTAATTTTAAATTGTTCACAATGTCCAGAGAAATATCAAGTATTTACAAATAATACATTAAGTATTTATATCTAACATATAAAGTGTTTTTACCTATATTCTTCTTAAGCCATATACTTAAAATATTTATAAGCTTGAATACTTAAGCTCTCAGGGGGTGTTCGACAGCCCTCCTTAAAGGTGTGAGGATTAAAAGTTTAATCCTTGCTAAGGAGCTCTTGTTTGGTAAAGTGGTAGGATTAAGAATTGAGACTTAATATGAATAAAATATATATTATAGTATGTAAAGACCTAAATATCCTTGTATTGTTGTTGTTATGCAATATTGCAATTAAAGAGGCTAATTTATTACAATTTGGTGTGTATAATTACATTTAACTAAAATTCAAGATAATTATGTTAATCAAATCAATAAATAATTACATTTAGCTAAGATTTATATTAGGCGGTCAACAATCATTCATAAAAAATATTTGAAACGTGAAGTTATACTAATTACAAATTTATATTAGACAGTCAATATTATCCTTGCTTGACTTACATTTTTTTGAATTAGCAACCATCACTCATTGTATGCAATAAGAACAAGCAAATATTGCAGAGCTAAAATAATGACTTATAAAGTACCAATTGGTACATACTCAGATTGTACCAGTTGATATCGGTTCCATCAAGAAACAACTTATCGTACCAGTATCAACTGATCCCTAGTATCAAGGAACAACAGAATAATCATAGACTCGAATTGAAATTGACAGACCATGAAGAAAGACAAAATGCGTCCAATTAAGAATCAAATTGAAGATTTAACAAATTAAGGATCAAATTGAATCTAACAAGAAAAACATTAGGCTCACACCACAACAAGTTCTTTATGGATATCTTGTAATCCATCATTTCTTTGCCTCTCCTTTTTAATTAAGTGTCCACTTGGTTCCTCCAGCAACTTCTTCTCCAATTCGAGTTTTTCATTTAACTTTGTTATTTTTTTCATGGATAACCTGGTGAGTCTCATCTCTCATGCCTTTTAGATGCTTCATGACCTTCAAAGTACCATTCAGTTGCTTTTCCAGTTGTAGCAAAAAATCGGTAAATGCCTTCTCTTCCAGTTGAACCTTTTCTATACCGTCATCACTGAAATTTTAGTAAATAAACTAACAAAGGGGTCAAAAAATGAACTAACGAAAGGGATCGGTAAATGAAGGAGATGAAGAAAGGAAAAGGAAGAAGAAAAATATACCCATAAAATAGGATGTCAAACGATAGAGCATTTAAATGCGAAAATTTCTGTGGTGTCAATTTAAAAAGTCCGTCTATGGAGCACCGGAGATCAGAGGCGAAGATGAGAGGAGGCATTTTCATTCTTTCTTGGGAATACGTGCTGGTATGGAAGAGAGATGTGATAAATTTTTTATTAAAGTACAGATGCTCTTAAAGAGGGGCAGCTTTTTGAGGATAAAATGGTCCAAAGAAAACTCAAAAAGGACCTTAAGGAGACCGATCGTTAAGGAAGGGGTTCACATGACTTAAGATTTGGTCTAAAGGAGGACCTCTAATCTTAGCTAAGGAGCAGCTGTTCGACGAGATTAAGCAGGATTAAAGAGTAAAGGAGGGTAAAGGAGGCTCGCCGAACAGGTACTCAAGTATTTATACCAAGCATGTTAAATCTTTATACGTAGCATATCGAGAAGAAAAAAAATAGGGTAGCGAATAGAACAAAAAAAAATTAATATGGATCTCGTTTGAAAGAAAAGATCAAGTACAAGACGTCCGTCGTTTTAGATTCGCAAGATTTCTCACAAATCATCAGAAATATGAGCGAGATTAAACAGAAGAAAAAAAAACCCTTCTATGATAATGTGTAAAAGATGGATGGGTGATGAGAGAAAGAAATGAATAATTTTTATTTTTGTGATGTAAATATTTATACATGTGCGTAAAAGTATTTATATATAGCATATATGAAGTATTTATAACTAACATATGAAGCATTTATAAAGACTAGCCATGTCAACTCTTTATAAAGATTGCGCTAGTAACTTTTTTTTTGTGTGGGCAAAAGAACAAAGTAAAAAATAAAAGAAAAAAAAATGGGTGTAGAAATGTAAATTAAAAAACAAATTAGACTTGAGTAGTGGTTTGCTCTCGGGACGAGACGGGCGGGACGGGCAAAACCCGGGGTCGGGCACGGGTAAGTCGGGTAGGGCGGGTAACTCGGGTACGGGCAACACGGATTTTTTTTTGAAACCTTACCCTTACCCGCCCTTTTACCCTTCCCCACCTCGGGTACGGGTAAGACGGGTCGGGGGTAGGACAGGTCGGGCGGTCCGGGTCAAACCTGGACCCGGGTTTTTTTTTCTTTTTTTCTTGAGTAATTTAATCATAAAAAAATGGATTCATTAGATATGATTTCGATTCATTTTTTTATTTCGATTCATTTATATATAAATACATCACTCGAGATCTATTTCAACGGTTTGAATTCGTCGTTTGAAGTTTATTTAATAAACTTTCAAGATGTAACACTACATGTCGTTAAATTATAATTGAAATTACTATATTTTTTATGTTGCATCGTATAAAAACAATATTTGTCTAAAGCATATATAATATGTGAGGCCTTGCTCTTTTATCGTAACGTGCATTCTCGAGTCTATTTATGTATCAGTTTTTGTGAAATATTGTACTTCGTATTAGAAGTCACAAAAATAAAATTCAGTGTTGATATTAAAACTGATGAGTTCATAATTTTGATTCGCATCTTATACTTCCCTCATATAATATGCAAACATGTCATCTATTTCATTATAGAGATGACTTCATGATTTGCTTGAACAAACTCTTAACTAACAAATATTAACAATGTTGTCTTACAATTAATAATTATTGGGATTCCAAATATTTTATTTTAAAACATCTAAATATTAATTATTTGATCTTTAAAACCGAATTATTTTAAAAATAAATTCGAATTTCAAAATAAAATCTAACATATTCTAAAATAAATCTAATTACTTCACATTTCACAAAAAACAAATCTAACCTATTTTTTGAACCTATTAAAAATAAATCCGAATTTCAAAATAAAATATAACATATTCTAAAATAAATCTAATTACTTCACATTTCAAAAAAATAAATCTAACCTATTTTTTTAACCTATTAAAAATAAATCCGAATTTCAAAATAAAATCTAACATATTCTAAAATAAATCTTATTACTTCACATTTCAAAAAAACAAATCTAACCTATTTTTTTTAAACTATTAAAAATAAATTCGAATTTCAAAATAAAATCTAACATATTCTAAAATAAATCTAACCTATTTTTTTTAACCTATTAAAAATAAATCCGAATTTCAAAATAAAATCTAACATATTCTAAAATAAATCTAATTACTTCACATTTCAAAAAAACAAATCTAACCTATTTTTTTTAACCTATTAAAAATAAATCCGAATTTCAAAATAAAATCTAACATATTCTAAAATAAATCTAATTACTTCACATTTCTAAAAAAACAAATCTAACCTATTTTTTTAACCTATTAAAAATGAATTTCAAAATAAAATCGAATATATTCTAAAATAAATCTAATTACTTCACATTTTCAAGAATAAATCTAATTACTACTACAAATTAAATTTAATTACTTAACAATTACTACAAATTACTATTAAATAAATCTAATTATCTACAAATTACTACAAAATAAATATAATTATCTAACAATTGCTACAAATTATTATAAAATAAATGTACCTTCAAATTTTGTAGAACGAATCTCGTGGGATTTTGGAAAACCTTCGTAATTCCGTTTGCGGATTTGTAGAACGATTTAAATTTACAACTATATTTTTTTAACAATAAATAAATTTTGAGAATAATAAAAAATATTGAGAGAATGAGTGATTGAAAATATTATGAAAATATGAGATATTGAGATGTGAAAAAATATGAGAGATTGGGGTATATTTAAAGAGGTTTTGTTTGGGGGAATGAATTTTGAAAATTTTAAACCGTTGTCTGTGATTTCAAATTGAAATTGTTAACTAAATCCTAACCGTTCAAATTTTTTCATGCACAAATCTTAATGAAAATATTTTTACAAGTGCGAATCTCGATAAAAATCAATGGCTTAGATCAATTGGAATCAATTGATGGGATTTGATGTGATTAAAGATTTAATTATTTAAAGTTGAATTGAAAGGGGAGCCGGCGGGTAGGGCGGACCGGGCGGGCACGAGCACGGGTGCGGGCGGGCATGGGCACGGGCGGGCACGGGACCCGATCTCGGGAGGGTAAGCACAGGTTTTTTTTCAAATTTTTCGGTTCGGGTAGGATTTTGACCCGTCCCGGCTTACCCATGACCCGTGTCAAACCCGGACACAGGACGGGACGGGCGAGTACGGGCATGGGCAACCCAGATCCGGGTCACGGGTTTGCTGCCCAAGAGCAAAGCTCTAGACTTGAGGGACCGAAGAGAAAATTGTTGGTGGACAAATAGATAATTTCTCTTCATTCAGTTAGATAAAACGCTCATATGATCCTAAATAGAGAAGGTTATAACAAACACGGAATGATTAAAGCCAACAAAAAGAGATTACCTTATAAGTCACTAGTCGCCTCTTCTTCAAGAATCTCTTAGTTGCAGTTAACTGTAGTATAACAACTTCCACTGCATCACAAGATGCAAAACTGAAATTTATTGGTGTAAAAGATAAAAGAAAAATTATTTCTATCAAAATTCCAAAATTTAGAATTGAGAGCAACAAAAGGGAGGGAGAAAGAGATCTTGAACCATTTCAAATTATATCATTTTAATTAACTAATTTTTGTGATTTGATTCTGGCAAGAAGGATGGATTAAAAGTCAGAGACTGGGACAATTAATCTTAAAACAGGTAATACCACACCTCATGTTTCGATCTACCAGCACCATTACCTCCTGTTTCGATCTACCATATATACCTCATGATCATGTTTTGCCAAGAGCTGGAGTTGCTTTATAAAATTAAGTACCCTTGTATTGTTCGCATCCATGGCTTTTCAGATGATCATGGTAACATTAAGATTATTTTTTTATAATCATTAGTTTTGTGATTTTTGTTCATACACTGTAATTCAGGAGTTATTTGCATAAAAAAGAATGCTTAGATTGAATTCACATGCACATAGGGGTGTCAATGGGTATGATACGGGTAGGATGAAAGCATTTTCATATCCATACCCACTAAGAATTGACCTTACTCATATCCTACCCTTACCCGTTAAGAATTTGTCTTACCCTACCCTATCCGTACCCATTAAAATTAGTGGGTAATGAAACGGTAGCGGATGAATAACGAATAATACTAATATAATGATTTTATTATTTTTACAAATATACTATCAAAACTCATCATGTCATACATATGCAATCACAATTACTAATATAAAAATCAAAATACAAATATGCAATCAATTCTAACTAATAATTTCTTTTATAAATAAAAAAATGAAACATACAAATATCTCTTCTAATAAATTCAAAATTCAATTCGTTAACTAAATAATAAAACATTCAAATTAAAAAGTAATATATTTAATATAATATTCTTTTTGCAACAAAATGCATACTATTTTTTCATGGATTAACGTTGATACAGTGATATGAGAAACATAAAATTGAATATAATATTTATATATTTATATGTAATTTATTTTATATAATTACCCATTATCCGATTGGTACGAAATAGTCTTTACCCGTACCTATACCCATTTAGCTAACGAAAAAAAATCCTTATCCATATCCATACCTAATAAGCTAACGAAAAAAAATCATTACCCATACCCATCTTATCGAATACGATACGGGTAGGGTAAATGGGTAAACGGTTTTCATTGACACCCCTACATGCACACATATCCTTTCTCTTTTATGTGAATTAAAAGACACCAAATGAAAAAAAGAATCACTCTTAAATACACAGCTACTAATCCTCCGTTTGAGATTACTTGCATAGCTTACCTTACAAATCACTGACAAGTCGAGATTGATCGATCGTCTTTAATTGATTGGATTTTCTCAGAAGCAATTATGTTAAAAGGAATCACTCTTAACATGAAGTTCTTTTGACCGCAATCTGCTCAAAATAACATTCTGATGCGGAAAAGACCAATGGCTAGTATGCAGAACTAGCAGACTGACGTGGCTTGCATTTTTAGGATATGATCGATGGCGCGGCAAGAACTAATGGCTTATATTTTGGGATGAATAACTAATGTGATAATGTATTATTATTTTTGAATGAATACCTGTCATTATTCAGAGTGAATACTTTATCATTTTTGGATGAATACCTGTCACATTGAGATTGAATACTTGATGTGGTACTGTCTTATTATATGTATGAATGAATACTTTATGTATAATTCTGTTCCTTAGAGATGACATATATAGTTAGTGGTTTGATAAGTATGGATGAATAATTTATATACGTATGTAATTATTTATTACATTATTAGTGAATACTTAGGAAGACATGATGATATGAATACTTATATTTTAAGTATGAACACTTTCATTCAAAAAGATAGAACTTTATAAGGTAGAGTGAATACTTTTCTTGTTCAAGGGAGACGAATCGGGGAATTGATTAGCGGGAACAGCTGGGCGGACCCCATATGCTTGTAATACTTAATATCAAAACATGTAAACGATGGGTGAGTGACATGTCCAGTTTTTTAAAAATATTTAATATCTTATGATAAATACTTGATGCATTACAGATGAATAATTGATGTATTATAGATAAATATTTGCGCACGACAGCTATAAAATCTTTCAAATATTAGGTGGTCCCCCAATTAGTTAATAGTTACTCAGGTAGTTATTGACTTGGGAGGACAAAATGAGAGATTGATTAGCAGGACAAAATTAGAGATTGATTAGTAGTTATTGAAAAATTCCTTACAGATCGTCAGAAATATTGTTAGAAATTGTAAATTCACAAAAATATGAGCTTTCCGACAACGGAAGGTCCGGTTCGGTTTGAAGGTACATTGCTCCACCATTCACCACCCCCCCCCCTTGCAATTTCATCATTTCCAAGTGGAGGTTGACTCAAGAGTGCTTGAAATGACCCTCCATGATTTGGTTGCATAGGAAAAGGAAGAGAAAGGCATTCATGTTTTCTTGCCAATGAGACGATTCGGAGTATAGAAAGTATAAACAGAATGTAGGGTACAAATGTCTCATTTTGACGTAACCATGATTTTCTCTGGATATTGCGTTAGATGTATAATTACATTAATATCGCTGTCAGAAAATATTCTCATTAAATAATAACCATTATGTTCAAATGAAAATAATGAGTGATTATATTTTTACTGAAGGCCCACTCAAAGTGAAGTTAACAATATAAAGGATAAGAAAACTACCACAATTGCTTGCTTGTGCTTCCTTCCTCAGTTGCTTGCTTGTGCTCGTATTAGCTCCACATATCTATCGCCTTGGTCTGTACAAGTGTTGTGAGAAAATATCAATTAGACCGCTGATTAGTCCTCCAATTAGAGGATTGAAGCATAAAACAGTGAAGAAGAGAAGAGAATGATTAAAATTAGCAGAGGATGAGAGCTCCGCGACCTCACCCTGCCTCACACACACACAAAGAATACCGAGGCGCAAAAGCAAAAAGGAACTCAATCGGGTTGAGTGTTGAGCAGCAAAAATTGAGAGGAACTACAAGGCAAACCAAAGTATAACCCCTACTGAAAGCAAATCGATGAATCAAATCACATTACTCAGGAAACATAACGGTTTTTTACTTGGGCAACAATTTACTTTAGTTTCAGACCTGAACATGGTGAAAAGGAGGTTGGCTGTTGGCTTGAGCTGCACTGGTAAGGCCATCGCCGCCGGCACCACCTCCTGGTCCTCTCACCTGTGTTTGGGTTGGGGGCCACAGGGTCGACTTCGATTTGGGTGTAGGCTCGACGAGAGAGGGGGGGAAAGTGGATCAAGCCATCAGGGAAAATACAAATTTGAAAGATCAAGGCGGCTGGGAGGGAGATATTTGGTAATGTGCGGGAGAGGGGATAAGGTTTAGAGTTCTTTAGTTATCATTGTCCATATCCTCTTTAGTAACTCAAATTTTGACTTTAGGTCCGGACTGTCCGATCAGAAGCTAATCTAAGGTGGAATGCATAGATCTTTTTAATATTCGTGTCATAGATGATCAAACGGTTCGGATCTAAACTCACAATTTGAGTTACTTTGTGGGAGCCGAATTATTTGTGGTCCAAGAAGGAGGGAAATGAAAAGGTCTGGAGGAACGTGAAAAACCTTTGGAGGGAAGCCAAAAAAATTTTGTTTTCTGTTTGTTTCATTTCTCGTTTTCTTTTTGATAAATATTTCTTATTCTTATTTACATAATTGAGTGGCCTTTTATAAAATCAAATTTTAAAAGTCAAAATAAAATTAAAAGTGAAACAAAATATTTTTTGTGATTTACATATGTACATTATACTTAGAAGGTTTTCTAAATTCTTAATGTTTTCTAAAAAAATTATACTTGATAAAATAAATTAAGTTGTGTGGCCTTTATAAAATCAAATTTGTAAAGTCAACATAAAATTAAAATATTTTAATATTGTATGTATTTTAATATTTTACAAAATTGTTTATTTTAACGTATTAGAATGACTTAATGCTATTTTTTACAAATGGTAATTTAGTAAATTACATGATTAGTGAGATAATTTTAACAAATATTTTCTGCAAATGATATTAGATTTAATTAACACGATAATGAATGAAAAAACATGTTTATGAATTACTAAATTTTTCAAAAAAAATATATATAGATATCATAACATAAATTTGCACCAATAGCTCATCGCTTCAATGTTGACCACAGCACATGAACTCGCAGCAGTGTGACATAATGAAGACTCATCTGTTTACGGAGTCCAATGGTCGATCGGAACCGTTAAATTTGAGGAATTTCACATTATAATTCTTATATTGAAATTTGAATTTTTTTTACATTCATTAACCCATCCATCAAGGTCACGTAATATACATACATTGTATGGCCACAAACTCTTCGCATTGGATCGATGCCTCGGCATATGAAATATGCATTTTTTTTGGTTTGGTTATGTTCAATGGTTGTCCTTGATCGTTTTAAAACTAATTTGGGATAATTTCATCGTGGATTGACCGTTGATCGTTCACGTCAAAACGAACAGTCCACAATTATTCGCACAATTTTGTAAAGCAATGAATGTTGCAATTACATGGAATTGACCATTTCAAACATTATTTGTTCACATGGTATTAAATGTTTAAAAAAATTAAATTTAGGAAATTTATTCCTATTATCTGTTGTACAAAATTAATCTAATTTCATCAATTAAAGATGTGAATCGTCCGATAGGGGATGAAGAGTTATGATTCACCAATGGACGTGTCCATTGATATAATATTCGCTGGTGGTCCTTCTGTCTGAGGTAACATAATATTTATGATTATATCCAACCATCCTGCAATCATGGAATTCATTAATAATCGTGCTCACTCTAATCTTACGGCTTCGATCTAACCAATTATATGGCGTTACCTCACAGAAAGTTAGATATTTGGTAGGTGCAAAGCAAACGCAATACAGAGAGAAGGATGTAACTCTCGGACTTAGGCAAATTTTCAAAAACCCTGGCCGACTAAAAGTAATAGCTTCCCCCCTAAGCATCTCTTCCTTGAAGCACGGTGATCCTCACCACCCCACCTCCTTTCCTCTGAACCAGATCCTACTACCCTAAACCCTCACCACTCAATTGCGGCACCTCTCCTCTCAATCGCGGCCTTCTCAGTCGCCGCCTCTCTCAAGCAGCAGGGCGCGATCTAAGACATTGGTAAGCATATTTGCAGCCGCTGCACTCAGTCCGGCACCACGATACCAAGAAGCATTGCCGCCACTTCCGACTTCTACTTCCTGGTAGGTCCCACTTCTCGAGATCTACATTGTTATAACTTCATTATCTCTCTTTGTTCTTGGTTGAAGTTTAATCGAGTAGGTCACCAACAGTGAGCTGTATATTGTTCATAAATTTTGATTTGGGAATTGTCACTGGACACAATTAGAATTATCTTGAGAAATTGTGTTAATTGGATTACAATTTTGAACTATTCTGGTTCAAGCATTTCATCAAATAACAAGAAGGCATTCAATTCTTTTCTCAGCTTGCCTTGTTTTTAGGGTTTTAGTTTTTACCTGGTAGGGCAAGTGGATTTTGTCGGGAAGAGATTGTTTTAAATTTCATTTTTTATGAGTAAATTTGATACGAGGATGTAATTGATTTCCTTGTCTTGACTTAGTGGAAATTGGTGGTCGCAAGATCAAGGTATTTGTGTGATTTACTTTTACGAAATTCGTTGTGCTCACCTCGACTCTAACCGGCCTTTTATTTTTCTGTTATATAATTAGTAATTGTTTGTTGAATAAGCTTGATTTGTTTGATCTTCTCTAGTGATTTTCTGATTTGAACTTTGTTCCTTCTTGTGTTTCTTGAGTATTAGTTTGTTGGTACTTATCTCGGTAGGATTGTAAAAATGCATAATTTTTTAGTATTAGTTTGTTGGTACTGATCAGGGATATTTTTGTGTTGTGATGACATGGGCCAGATTGTAAAAATGCATAATTTTAAGGGGCTGACTTGTTTAGGTAGACTTATTTAGAAGTTGAGATGATATCTTAGACTTGTTTGGACAGACTCTTAAACTTAGTTTTACTTGGTGGTGGTGGTAAATTTGGAGATAAGGATTTGCATGTCAAGGGATTACAGAATTCCAAAGGTAAACTAGTGTCTTCCTAATTTATATAGTCTTCTTGTTATTATCTTGTACTTGGTGAATGACTTATCTTATCCATGACCTCATTTTATTCAAAATAAGAAAGAAAACTGACATTGCTTTCTTTTTTGCCTCTTAGTCGAGTAATTGGACATGGAAGCATACAAGGATCAGATTATGAAGAAGAGTTTATATTTATTGATTTAGATGATTGTGTTTATTTAGATATTCCTCCAAATTCAGAACCAGCCCAGTTGTCCGGTATATGGAAAACTAGACAAGTGCTTTGAGAAAAATTGTAGCTGAATCTTTTACATTGATTGGATTTTTACTGATATGAAATTGTGTGTTGAAAATGTGATACATGGATAATATGATATTATTATTGTGTTATTTAGTAATATTTTAATATAATTTACTATGATTAATTGGAATTGTGAGTTTTTGTTGTACTAGTCTTATTGCTGCAATTTATTATTTTCATCTCTTTTATATTGTGAGTGTTTACTGTACTAGTCTTATGGAAAAAATATGTCTAACTATAAAATAATATAAATTAATTAATAAAACATTTGTCTAACTATAAAATAATATAAATTAATTAATAAAACATTTCCCAGGGCACTGTGTTTAGCATTTCCATGAGCCTCCCTATAAAATAATATAAACAGACATACCAAAACATTTCCAAGAGCAATGTGCTCCACCATTTTCATGAGGCTCACAATAAAATAATATTAACAGACATAACAACACATTTTTATGAGTAGTCTCATGGAAATAATGTCTCACAGCTTCCACATTATTTCCATGCATTGGGGATTAGGTATTTCCAAGAGACGTCAATAAAATATAGTATTCTGTCTGCAAAATTTTTTTCAAGGGTGAATAATAGCCATTTCCAAGGGGAGACAGTGTGCATTTCCATGCGCTGATATTTCCATGAGAATACCGTTGGAAATAGTTGAATGTGTCAGCAAACCCGATTTTATTTCCAAGAGCCCTTCCTCCCCTTGGAAATAGGATATGCTCCCCTTGGAAAAAAGTTGAAATTCTAGTAGTGGTGGCCTCCTATAGTGCGAAGACAAAACAAAGAAATTAATAAAATTAGTGCGGGGATACATTTAAAATATTTTTTACGTACGTAAATATAGTTCTCTTCATAGAGATTAAGACTTATACTATCTAAGATGAATACATCAATGCTATATGTTAAATACTATTGTTCTGTTAATGTTTTAGTGGTCGTCCATAGTAAGTTTTGGACCTAGTGCAGGGACGATACATATATAATGTATCAATTTGTACGGAGACACAACTTTTTATTACTGTTGGAGACAGAGATTAATACTTATTCAAAACATGATAAATAAAGTAATGAGTCATATTAAATGTGACCCTACATTTAAATGTTCAAATAAAGAGAACTCAGATTTTAGTGGGGAATATTGGGGGATGGTACTGCAAGGATAATTATCATGGTCCTTTTATTTATTGAATTTTTTTAAGATTATTTTTTTTAAAGTTTTTATGTACATTTGTCTACAATAACTCAATAAATCCTTAATATTATAAGAAAGTATTGTTACACACTTACACCCGAAATTTTTATAAATATATAAAATTCAATTTTTATTTAACAATCTATACAAAGTCTGCTGGAATTTTAAATCTGTCCATACCGGCAACAGAATTGCCGGTTCCAGAAAGCTCAAACCGGCAACAAAGTTCCCATTCCTGGAACCGGCAACAAAGTTGCCGGTTTTGGCCTCTAAAACCCGCAACATAATTGCCGGTTTTTTTTCGATTTTTTTTTTTAGTGTTTTTTTTTTTTGTTTTTTTTTTTATAAATTCAAATTCATACCAATAAATTATAAATCCAAATTCATACAAATTTAAATTCATTTGACATGGTTGTAACTCGATAATTTTTGTTATAATAAAATATAAATTAAAAATTTCTTAAATCAATTGCACTTGTTGCTGATACATTTCTCGGTGCTGAAAAATATTTTTCAACATAAAAAAATTCAGTTCAGACACTAAAAATCTTAAACTTAATTTTTGAGGCACTAAACGACGTTTTTTGGCGATTCTGATTTGTCGGATACCTGGGGTTAACCCCGCGGTAACGGTCGCCACCGTCTCCTCCTCCCCTTTCCGAATTGACGTCATACGCGTCAATCCGACTTTCTTA
The DNA here is from genome assembly GCA_024447775.1 of Carex cristatella. Taxonomy (NCBI): domain Eukaryota; kingdom Viridiplantae; phylum Streptophyta; class Magnoliopsida; order Poales; family Cyperaceae; genus Carex; species Carex cristatella. Next base: position 1,055,108 of record JAJHPF010000027.1, on the reverse strand, counting down.
GCAAAAGTTATGACCGTTTAAAGTTTTAAAAAAATATATTTCTCATTTTGAATTTTAGAAAAAAAATTTATTTCTCATTTTTTTTTAATGAAACGGAACCGGCAATTATGTTGTAGGTTTTAGAGGCCAAAACCGGCAACTTTGTTGCCGGTTCCAGGAATGGGAACTTTGTTGCCGGTTTGAGCTTTCTGGAACCAGCAATTCTGTTGCCGGTTAGTTGCTCTGAAACCGGCAATTCTGTTGCCGGTGTGGACAGATTTAAAATTCCAACAGACTTTTGTATAGATTGTTAAATAAAAATTGAATTTTGTATATTTATAAAAATTTCGGCACTTACACTGCTCTGACGTTTGCTCACACTACTCATATTTTTTTCCCACCTATATATTCTTCACAAACATTTTCTGTTTCCTGTTGTTTATCTTACCTCTTTTTTGGTACACCCATCTCCAAAGGCCTTGATGTTTGCGTTAGCACCATGTTTATTGTGAATTTGTCTTAATATGTCAAATCTGGTTGTCATTAATTATTACTTTGAAGGCAGCAGTACTTGGTAAAGAAAAGCAGTGCTACCAGTACAGTTTCAAGTCATTGTAGATTTTGTACTACTTTTCATGTTATTTGCACTCAAATACTTGTTTCAGCAATGAATCAAGTGACCTGTCCACTATTTTTCAAAATAAGACCTACTATTTATACATTTATCTTCCCTCCTTTTGACAAAATATATTATCTCGTGTTGTTCATTTTATTGCCAAATTTAAATAAAGAAATGAGTCATACATTTTTCTATTATTAGCCTCCTTGTGTGTTCCTGTCTTATTAGTTTTTTAGATTTATAATTTTGTGATGGCATTTTTCATATTTGAAATTTTTGTAGTGACAAATAACTAATTTTCCCAAAAATTTAACAATTGACTTTGAAAAGATTTAATTTCAATTTTTTTTTTTTTTTTAAAGTTACGGTAAGTGGTAAGTGCCGACAACAGTTGTATTAATAAGAAAAGTTATTTACAAATGACCTATATTACATCACTTCTATTTGTGAAGTAAAATTGCTAGCAGTGTACAATATGTGCTCAATTGGTCGAGTATTCCGATTCGACCATTATTCCTAAGCAAATAATTGCCAATTGTGAATATCCGTTGTGACTTCATCAATTACAATGCTCTGCGGTTTCGTCTTCCCCAAAAAATTCTCATATTCCTTTCCTTCCAGAGAGTTCATACTCCAGCTGCCTATGCTGTGTCTCAATGCTTCCTATCTAACGTAGGGACCCCTGCCGGCTCAACCACCAAACTTCCACCATTGCAGCACCGTTCCGTGGTGCTATGTTTTAACTGTGCAAATAGGCCCTTCTAGAAGCTTGCCGCATATATAAATTCCCACATGATATGATCTCTCGTTTCGATGACCCCATTATTACAAAAGAGTAAAGACACAACCATGTGTTATCACACATGCCCTAGCTGTAAGTACCTCCTGTGTCAGTACTTTGTTTTCTTTGGAGTCAAATGAAAATCTTTACCTTTGCTCTAATTTCAAAATTAATTATTCTAATTTAAAAAGATATTGGAACATAATGAACGTATTCATTCATCAAAGTTGTCATTACTTCTGTGAGGTATGTTATTTCAATATTTAATATGCTGTGTTTTATTGTCTCACTCGTGGATCTTTATAAGATACTGCCTTTAATATGGTGGCATTGTCATTTTTCTTGATTAAAATATTGGCCAGTGTTGGAGATACCTAACAATACCTACACAATGCGGGATGCAAGTATTGGAGACCTTAAGCATAGCTACGTGGGAAATTTGCAAATTAATCCCTCTCCCCGCTTTTCTTCCCCAGTTCCCCATCTTCCTATACTAACCAAATAAGGAAATAACACAATGGATTTGATCGCCATTTTTAGCTTTCTTGCCAAGTTCCAACGACTCTAAAAGCCTTGACAAGAAATTGTATGCTATTAAACACACAAATTAATCAATAAATGCTGTAAATTAATATCATATCTAGCTTAATTACGTTATATATTTGCTCAATCCTTGGTATTCTTTGACCCATTTAAAAGAAAACAATTCAAAGAGAGTTCAGATCAGGACACCCAATAACATTCCGCTTATGTTAACAATAGTATACGGAGTACCTAAATGTAATTTGAAAATAATAACATATATTCTACAGTCTCTTGATTCGCTACCGGCCTTCAATTCCGGTTATGGGCAGTTGATCCACAGAGATCACAGTTGATGAATCATGTTGGTAGAAGGACCAATCTGAGGGAGAAACTCTAATTCTTGTACCAAACAAGGGTTTCTTGGGGTGCTGTAGCAATGTGTCACTTGATAGCATTGTGAAAACAGAGCTCATCGATGGCCTATCATCAGGACACTCTTGCACACACAAAAGACCCACATGAACATATCTCATTAGTTCTGTTACAAAGGCTGAGCTTTCTACCGTGTCGTCAAGCAACTTTTTAATGTTTCCTTCTTCCCATAATTTCCATGCCTACATGATGATTTACACAGTTCAAATTGACTTGTTTTATATCATTATTGATAAAAATAAATTTGGGATTATGACATGTCACTCACATAAGCAAGAAGGTTTTGATTGCCTTGATTTTTTTTCCCACTTATTATCTCAAGAAGTAGAACTCCAAAGCTATAGACATCAGTTTTAACTGAAATTACACCCTCCAACATATACTCAGGAGGCATGTATCCGCTTCAAATATGTGAAATGAAAGAAGAAAAATAATCAACATGAATTTAGTCAAGTGGAATTGATTTATGAGGTATAAAAACTGAATTGGCACATACCGAGTTCCTATTAGAGTTTCTGTGTTTATCAGTCCCTGCCCTCTTTTAAACAATCTTGCTGTGCCGAAATCAGAAATTTTAGGATTCATTTGTTCATCTAACAAAACATTTGCTGCTTTCAGATCCCTGTGGATTACATTGAATCTGGAGTCTTGATGAAGATAAAGAAGCCCTCTAGCAATCCCAATTACAATTTCTAATCTCATTGTCCAATTTAAGGAGGAACGCTTTGTAGCATCTGTTACATGAGGTAACAAAATATGAAATACCCCTTGCAGTTCGAAAGTTGTATGCAACAATTGTAAGAGAAATCTTACTGTAATTGTTGAATTGATGGATGGTGAGGAAGAACTTTAAAATGATAATCAATAGTGTTTCAAATTTGGGATGCATACCAAAGATATAAAAATCTAAACTTCTGTTGGCCATGAACTCATAAATCAGCATTCTCTCATTGTCTTCAATGCAGCATCCAAGAAGTCTAACAAGGTTCCTATGCTGTAGCTTTGCGACCAGCAAGACTTCATTCATGAACTCGTTTAATCCTTGCAGGGATTCTCTTGATAGCCTTTTCACTGCGATTTCTTGGCCACAAGGCAATTGACCCTAGAATTTTTTGTGATTGTGAGTGCCTTTTGATTTTATTAAAGGACCGGAAGATGCTTTTAAAAAGGGAAAATAACAGAGTTTGTTTTTGCAGTTTTATTTTTTTCCTTACTGTTTTTCACATTAGCTTTTTTTTTTAATATTAATAAGTAATTACATAAAGGATGAATCATAAGTATTTCTTCTGAACAAACATGTGAGTCTATTGCAAATATATAGCAAGAAGTACCTTGTAGACAATGCCAAATCCACCTTGTCCTAATTTATTTGTACTCGAAAAATTATCTGTTGCTCGTAAAATCATGTCCATGTCAAAGACAGGGAGATCTGTTCCTTTGAATGACTCATTTCGCACCAAATACTTCAGGTGTTTACCTGTTGTAGAAGATATGGTTTTCATAGTTACAAAGACATCTAAAAGCGGAAAATTTTATTTTGATCTGCAATCTTTATTATAAACGGGTCGAGTTGGTTGGGTTTCATTGAGATTGTCAATACAATTTGCTATAGTTGGGTTACAATTTTTTTTTATTGGTAACTAACCAATTAAGATATAAATCATTCAATCAGGGCTTCATGTTAGACAGTAGGTTTCATTAATAGAAACTATTTCTAAAAAAGGTAAGAAACAATTAGTTATAATTGGAAAAAGTACAAATAAGAATGTAATATACTCTTAAATGACAATATAGTAGAGAAAGTTTTATTTAAATATAAAATTAACAATATTCTCATATTCTATAATAATATTACTGTTAAAGTTTTTTTTTATTTTTAAAGTAAGTACAGCTAATATTACTGTTATGTTATGTATAAATAACTTTAATTTCTTAAGAAAAATAATGTACTGTGGTCAGGTGGGGCTTGCTCAAACATTTTACAAAGTACGTATCCAAAAATAATTTGCAAGATTTATCAAAACACAATCCATATCTAACAAATCAAATTCTAAATCTGCAACATTTCGGGTCAGATTGGTTGGGTCAGTCAGAATTGTCAGATTAATCAAATTTTACTTACAACCTTACTGTTACCTTGTTTTGAATATCTCATCTTTTTCCTCCATAGTAGACATACAATTAAAGATATCAGGAGCACTAATATTATGCTACTTGATATTATTCCAATAATTGCTGCCCTCCGTTTTCTCTTATTTGTACCTACATTGAAAGATAGTTCCTTAAAATCAAAATTGGTTTTGATGTAACTTGCTAAACAAAATGGAAAGTGATTTTTTTCTTTTTCTGATATTCAAGAAAAATGCATCAAAACATATCTCCTAAAACCCTTATTTGCTTTAACTTACTATTGCCATAGTTGTTATTGCTAAAACAGAATACTACTGTGATTACTTGAAAAAAACAAAAGATGTTTAAAAGAAATCCCTACAAATCATGAATACACATAGGCAAGATGAAAATTGAGGTAAAACTCACTAAGCTCAGACTTTGAAACCTTCACGTATAGAACTTGTCTGCCACCAACGTACTTCGTATCAGTAAGTACAGTTTGCCACATAACACAGCCGCTCCCTTGTTGCCTGATATCCAAGGGGGCATATGCCATGCATGAGCAATTCATCAAGCACCTGCTCCTGCACTCTTTAACACTGATGCTCGCATCAACAGTTGCATTATGCGAATATGGTACCTCTACTCCTTCAATTTCATAAAACCCATCACTACTAGCACTACAACCTAACGGTACCATGCGTTTGCACCCACCTGAAGTGTTTCTCATGTACCACTCCATTGGTGTCACTGGCTCAAATCCTCTCAGACAATTACAGGCTTGTATATCTTCTCGCTGGCAAATACTGAAAGGCCCACACGTTGCGAATTCGCTGCACTCATCTTTTGTTTTCGACCAGAACAAGTTCCAAGTCTGATGAGGTTGATCCCAGACAAAACGTTGAGCTATACCGGTTTCATTCAGCACTAATCGCGACAAGGTCGAGGTTGACTTGGCTACAAATCCATATGACACTTCATCTTGATCCCAAACAAATAAGAAGTTCAACATGTCTTGATAAGTTAACATCTGGGGTATCGCGCTAAAATATTCTCCATTCCAAATACCGGTACGGCCAAATATCTGCGAACGGTCCCATGTAATAATCTCTGGAGCACCTTCAGTGTCCATCTCGTACCTGTACCTACCTTCTGATGGGTCATCGCTACTTTTCCAGGAAGTGAGATATTTCTCAAAACCAGTTCTCAAATTTTTGCCAACTTTCATGCCGGAAAGTAATGTATTTGTTGGATGATCAAAACTTTGCCATATGATACTATTTCTCGTTTGATCTTTTAGTATAAGATTTCCATAATCATTCAGCTGCAATAGTGGACTCAAATCATTGGCATCACTTGATGAGTTAGAGCTAGATGACCATACGATCCTTCCTGTTGAATCATATAGCATTATTGACCCTCTCTTATTTAAGGTAAGTGTGCCAGAGGTGTTGTTCAAGGGATGATCTCTGTTTGCAACCCATACGACAGTATCTGGTGAAACTGTGAACCATACACCCACAAATCTCTTGCTGGATGTACCAGGGCTGAAGAACCCAAGCTGAAATACAGATTTTGATGAGATAAGAGTCTCTCCATCTGTAAGGTTTTGAGCACTTAGTAAGGAATCGATTGGGATGGCAAAAGGTGAGAAAGAAAGGAGAAAGAGAGTAATTGTGGATATTTTAGAAATCATCTCTTCTAGTACCAAAAACAAGGATAATTAAATGGATTTTTAAGGCAATGTGTATGCTGTCGATCTGGTTATATAATGTAGGAAAAAAGTACAAGCCTTTAAATAGGAAATGTAATACAATCCTTCAAGAGGTTCCGGGATAATCTACACCTTGTTTGATTTGGAGGTTAATGTAAAGTGACCTTCAATAAAGAACAGTAATGGAATGGAAATTGAATTATGACTTTTCTTATCTTGCTATCTGGTTGGTTGCTAAATTATTTTAATTAATTTTTTACAGGTTCGCCATCCTACACGTTAGATAGTTACAAGAGGGAAATTAAATTCTGGCATTTATTCCTGATTCTGATAGGGACTTTCTGATAAGAGAACAACTATGTTGCTGTCTAGCAAAAAAGAAAAAACGCTCGATAGTAATACTAATTTGTGCTTAGGAGGAATGCAATCACTTGGCCAAGACCAAAGAGAATGACACTTTGACCAATTCATTCTTCATTATTGAGTCCATACCCATTAACCTAACAAAAAAAATCTTTACGCATACCTATATCTGATAAGCTAAAGAAACAATATATTTATCGATAACTATCTTATTAATTAAATACGATACGGATAATTAAATGAATAAACGGTGCCACTGACACTCCTATTGTGTTTCCAAAAAAAAAAAATTCAAAAAAAAAAAATGAAAGACAAAATAAATTTACAAATGAATTGAAAATAATAAAATTTAGAGTTATATTATGTACACTTGGATCATTAATAAAATCATGGTTCCCAAAATTAGAATTAGAATCAGTATCAGTCACTTAACCTTAGAATCAGAATCGGTCGAATTGGATTGAAAACCCATATTTGTTTTGCTAGAAGTTTATTTTGTACTAAAAATATAAAAAAGTTGGTAAAAAAAATTATGTGAAGACAAAAAATTATAGTCAAATAATGTTGATGCCTTAAAAACAACAACATGAAAAGATTACGAAAAAAAAGTCGAAAAAAGAGAGTAAATGGAGGTTCAATGAATATAAAAATGGAGAGGAAATTTGGCTTGCCCCCTCTATTCGTCCAGACGCACTCTGTGCGTGCTTGCCTAATTAGGAATATCAGAAGTAGAGCCGGCGGTCCAGAGCTCAATAGAATCACAAGTAGTCCCACAAGTCTACCTTACATATATCACAACAGCATATCAACCCATCAGCGACCAGTGAAGTGATGGCGCTGGTTACTAACAGTCTTACCTGGCAGAAAATGGTCACTGATACGCTGGTTGCGGAAGGCATCGGTGCAGAGAACTGTGCATTATGAGTTTCTTACGAGAATAATGAAAGCATTACAAAATTTCTTACGGAGAATTCTTATAAATACTTAAAATAATAATTAGAGAAACACAGTGATAAAAGACCTTTACCCCCCAAATTTTTAGTAATTGAAAATAAATAAATAAAATATTGCGAAACGGGAGGGTTTTGGCGGAAATTCAAAAAGTAGGTAAACCGAGATGGTTTATCCTGTCCCACTAATCCATTTCCATCCACTTGGTAATCAAATTAACTAAGCATGAAAAAGCCAGAGACGATAAATTATTTCCCGTCCGAATGCAAAATAAATAACTCGTACGTTACAGATTGTTCCGTCCTGAGCAATGAAAAATATTTAATAGGTGAACAAAGCACACAAATATACAATTTTTTGACATTTAGCCTTTCTTAATTACGTGACAATTTTCAATGTAGTCCCACCCAATTCCACTGACAGTCAAACTTACATTAATAGAAAAATATGGTGGCCTTTAAAAATATCTCTTTTGACGCAGGTAGAACCAAGCCTTCTCTACTTATTTTGAGAAAGTCCACCGCCAGGTAGAAGAAACAGCTCATAATATGATTTACAAAAACGAAACAGTGGAACGGGTCTAACTATACCGTTCTCTTTTTATTTCCGTTATTTAGCGAGGCTAAAGTGAATGGTTTAGATTAGCTTTGAGTAATCCGGACGGAAAAGTTTCTACCGTCCCGTCCAATCATTTCCGTTCTACTTATATATCGAAATTCCTCCAAAACGACATCCTTTGGCGATATTTTTTATTTTTTTTTATTTTCAATTAATGAAAAAAACGCCTTTACCTACCAGGGGCGGAACTAGAAAAAAATTATAGGGATAGCCGAAAATTAAAATGCACAATTATGGTGAGTGGAACTTGAACCCAAGACCTCTCAATCACAAAATAGAGCTTTAACCACTAGGCAACAACTAAATATTTGTCATATATTGAGGGTGACTAAACTATATAATTTTAAAAAAAAATTCAATTAAATTTCTATCCGTATAATTAAAATTTTGAAATCATGGGGGTGGCTTAGCCACCTTTGGTTAAGCCTTAGATCCGCCCCTGTTACCCACCCCTTACAAATATAGACTCCACATCGAGTCCAAATTGAAGAAAAGAAAACTAAAATAAAATTAAATTGAGAAAAACCAACCCCAGAAATTCAAGTCTAAACCAAAATTAAAATGAGAAAATATCATGCTGCATTTTATTGTACGCTAATTAAAACCCAGCTCGTTTCATGTTTTTTCATGTGATAAAATGTGTGATTGTCATAACCTCTTTAGTCTTTTTTGAAAATTTTAAGTCTGTAAGAGTTTGCAACGTGTCCATGTTTGCACCCCTTACCTTTTGGTCGATTAAAAATCCGTTTATGGTTGTCATCTTACAAAAAAAACATTAAGGTCAAACTTTTGTGAATATGGCCGAGGCGATTCAAATCAAGGCCCAAGACAATTCAGATATTTTGAAATCCTGTCTGCAATTGAAGAATCTGTGAATTAAGACTGATGACTGCTTGATCGACCGAGTCAAACTGATTTTTTTCCCCCCTAAAAGTTCGTATATTGCATAACTCAGTCTAAAATCAGTCAGTTCGGCTTTGTGCAGGGCACCAAATTCAGTTCACATCAACAACCCCAAAATTGAAAAAAACAAAAAAAAGAATGATAAAGAAATCTGTAAAACATAGACAGTCCATACCACGAACTATAATATAATGATAGATGATAAAGATATTAATAAGTTGTAATATTATATTATAATATGAAACAATACTTAAATTTGGCATACAAATTCTTCTCATCCACATGTTGAGACCTACACATTAATGTTTTCTGTTAAAACATAAATAATAAATTACTAATAGTTGAAATAATTAATTTATACAAATTAATCATTAAAATTTATCATTAATCACCTAAGTTCATTCTTCATTACGCCATGTACTCCCAACCTTGTTGGGGAAGTTAATGGGCTTGGCACATCCCACATATTCCGCGTACTTTAAATTCTTTAATGAGCTCCTCAACTCTTCCCTGCTGGTTGGATGGACCAACTTTTCCAAGAACCTGAGACATAGTATCTCCACTTTCCAATTATTATGGCAATGAATTTTAGTAAGGTTTCCACCTCTAATATATAATCTCTTCAACTTTTTCAGCTTTTCAGGGTTCTTCCACTTTGATGCATTAGGTTCTGGATAGCGTCTCATATCCAATTTTTCTAGATTCTCTGGTAAAGAGTAGGTTGGTATCTTGTTGTGCTTATTTTCTCTCCATGTAACAGTCAATACTGAAAGGCGGTATGGGGAATTAAAGCCTTGGAAAACTTCAGGACTCAAAATGTCATTGGTAAATCTAATGCTGAGCTTTTTAAGGAGTGTTAATTCTGATAGATCACGTAACCAACAGGATTGATTTTTGTTTCCCAAGAGCTCACATACCCATTTTGGCATATAATCTAACAGATAGCACTCTGAAATATCTAAAACTGCCAGCAAGTGGAACCACCGCACGCTTTCTTCGAAAAATGCACATCTGGTTATTTTCTGTAACAAGGACCTTGGTTTTGGTTTCTGTGGTAATTTTTCCAAGTTATGACAAGCCCGTAGGTCTAATATCCTAAGGAAGTATAGTTTTCCAATTGATTCAGGAAGCTCGATTATTCGTGAAATGCCTCGAAGGCTAAGGTAACTCACCAATATCCCCAACTTTTTTAAGAAATCAGTTTGGTCAACCTCAATGTGGTCTTTTAACTTTGTTTCTTCAGATCCAGTTTTCTCAAATCTATTGTGAACCTCTGTCTCTGTGCAACGCCAACTACCAAGTTGAACCACCTCCGTGGTACCATGTTTGCTGCTAATGTCCATTAAGTCCTTGGAATTAAGGTACCTCTGGTCTAGATTTAATAGTATCTTGGAATATCTAGGCACTCCATATAATAAGCGCCAAGTGCCTTCTTCCCTTTTCTCAGAATGAATTACATAATAACCCAACCTCTCACTAATGGAGATCAACCACTTATAAAATGTAGGTTCGATGGTGAAGCGATCTATTGCTTTATTTTGCTCTCTATGTACTGGTATGAGGACCTTTTTGTCTATCAATATAGAAAAGAGATCTTCAGCCCACCAGTAAATCACTAATCTCTTCTTCAGTTCTGTGTTTTCTGGAAACATGCTAAGGCTCTTCACGTGGTATCTACTCCATGTGTCTAACGATCCTAATAAGTCCTTAAATTCGTTAACCTTGGAGACCTCTTCATCCATTTGATAACTTGTATTTGACGATTCCCCCACTTCAATTATGGTGTCTTTCTTAGGCAAATCAGATTCCTGCTCACGAGGTTTCTGATCAATCCAGGGATCAATTTGCCTTTCTATCTTTTCAAGACAACCAACTAGCTCCCTGTCCAATTTTTCTCTACAATTAAGAAAATCTTTAGCCTTTGCAACCTCCGGGCTAATTTCATTGATGAATTTCTCAATTTCTGAGTTCTTAGGAACTCGCTCCTTAGCTAGTTTAAGGCATTTCAGCAGCGGTCTGACGAACTCTGCACTAATGTCGGCTTTCTTTTGATTGTCGTCGGCTTTCTTTTGATGGTTGCTCATTGTTATGGTTTATCAGACCTAAGAAACAATGATTATTTCTATCTTGGTTAGAGGACAAATAAATTATCACATGCATAATAAAAAATATTGAAATTAATATGTTTTGTCAAAGACTGATTAGAAAGTATTCACTTATGCAATAATTTTTTTTTTATTATCTTCACTTGAAAGAAATTTTTTGTGTTAAAATGCTAAACATGATTTTGCTGAGCTTACTCTATTAATATCTTATTTTACAAGTATTGATACATATACACTAAAGTATATATACTTATGAGATTAACTATTTTTGTTATAGAAAGGTTGATGCAGGAATACGTGGTTCTTACTACTTCATTAGAGAAAGATTGACGCGGAGACTATTAGAGAATTGGAAAAGGAGGATCATCATATCAAGTTATGTATGCATGTATTAATATCTTACTTTGCAACTATTAATCTGTTATATCCCAAGTATTTATATCTATGAAGGTTGATGTGGAACAAGTGCAGGGACTGGGAAGGGCACCATAGTACAATCTTTCTCTATTATAGCTGCGGGGACCTAGGGAGTGCTGGAGTGCGAGATAAATATAATTGTTCTTTATTTAATTAGGAAATATTCAAAATTATATAATATAAGGATTTGAAAATAAAAGTGATCATTATAATAATATTCAAAAAATAATGTTGCGTTTCTTTACTAGAGGAACATTTATTATCCTAAGAAATTTTTCTCTAATTAAAATTTGTAATTCTTGATGAATAATAACAATAGTATTTTTGTGAGAGAATTAATTAACGATTTGATGAGATGTTCTCAAATTAAAAATTTTAAAAAATCATTTAATACAAGATATATCTTGCATACTATTTTTCTATTAACTAGCTATATCCTTTTCAATATTTTTTTTATATAGTACAACATGAAACAATAAAAAAAATAAGCGACAAAAATCATGCATTAATTCTCCATAATCACAAACCCCCCAAAATATGGTTTTTTTGAGTGCTACTTCCACGTGTTCTTTAAAAAAAAAAATGGTTGGTATATATATATAGATGGGCTATGGTGCATTGCAATGCATAGGCATCTTTGTGCATTGGACCATAAATCACCGATTCAAAGTTCAAATGACCGATCCAAACCGTTCATCTTGTTTTCCATATTAATATGTGCTTGGAGACCAAATTTACATTTTTTGGAATTTTTTTACTATTTATTAAGCCACTTTAAAAATCGCTGATCCAATGGTTTCACTGTTTGGTTAAGCCACCGTTGGATCAGCGATTTTTAAAGTGGCTTAATAAATAGTAAAAAAATTCCAAAAAATGTAAAATTTGGTCTCCAAGCACATATTAATATGGAGAACAAGATGAACGGTTTGGATCGGTCATTTGGACTTTGAATCGGTGATTTATGGTCCAATGCACAAAGGTGCCTATGCATTGCAATGCACTATAGCCCATCTCTCTCTCTCTCTCTCTCTATATATATATATATAGAGAGAGAGAGAGAGAGAGAGGAGAGATCCACTTACACTCTTTATTTGGTGACACAAAATTATACTCTACATTTTTAAAGTTCAAATAGTTGTTCCAAACCATTCAACATGTTGAATATATTAAAATGTGCTTGCAGATCAAATTTTATGTTTTTTTTTTTTATTTCTTGTTAATAAATTCGTACAAAAAATCAATGATCTGAAAACCACGATTTTGTAAAATACTTAATAAATAGTAAAAAAATATAAAATTTTGTCCCTAAGCACATTTTAATATGGAAATCATGTTGAACAATTTGAATTGATTATTTAAAATTTGAAAACTTTAAAATAAATAGTGTAGTTTTGTGTCACCAAAAAATATTGTAAGTCCCTCCTCATATATATTAATCATTACCGAATCGGGCTCACCATTTCCGGTCTAACAGTGGTTTGAGATTGTACCTCGCTTGCAAGCTTTGACTATGATGATCTGTTGTTCCCGTTAAATTTTAGTATGGTTTGATATTGTTTGAATCGTCAAAGGAATAATACAAAATTATTTTCAGTCGAATAATTGTGTAAGAAAAGTGCTAAACCGAATGTTGTGCAAATTTTGTGCTCATTGAAATAATAAAAGTGTTGTTCGGTCGGATTGATTAATACATAATAGCACTAATTCGGAGAGCGGTAATCCAATCATACCCAATTTTAATGATCTATGGGATCTTAATTTTAGAGAGTGTTAGGGATCATTTCACATATTAATAATTATTGTAGTAATGTTTATCAATTGAAGAAAATCTCATATTACCGTTATCGTTAATTATTTTTGTCAATTCCGCGAACAATTAAATTAGCCTTGTAATTATATAAATAGTTATGAGTGAGGCTCCGGTACAATAATAGCACAGATCGGTTTGTGCTATGGATCATACTTTACTTTTAATAAGGTCCATACATATAATTCGAAATTCTCAACATTATCTTCATTTTAAAAAATATATTAAAAAACGTAAATTTTCTTTCCAAGTACATTTTTGTATGGATATTACATTAAGCGATTTAGATCGATTGTTTGAACTTTGAGAATGGAAAATTAATTTATAGTATGGACTGATATGCGCTATGCATAATAATATTGTAGTTTCATATGAATAATATGTTAAGCGGTTTCTGACTGGGATCATCTTTTATAGAAGGTCGCTATCGCATTTAAAGCTGACGTGTGCTAGTAGTTATATCTATGTGTGCAAATATTTATACATAACATATCAATGTATATATACCAAACGGATAAAGTCTTTTTAAGAATCAGACAAAAGTAAGACTAGCTAGTGTAAAATATTAAAAGAATTCTTTAATTTTAAAATTTTCACCATGCCCATAGAAATATCAAGTAATTACAAATATTACATAGAGATAGGGTATTTATATCTAACATATAAAGTGTTTTTACCTATATTCTTCTTAAGCCATATTACTTAAAATATTTATAAGCCTGAATTCTTAAACTCTCAAGTATTTATACCAAGCATGTTAAGTATTTATACATAGCATATCGAGAAGAAAAAAACATGGTAGCAAATAGAAAAAAAAAACTATTTCAATATATATCTGATCATTTGAAAGAAAAGATCGAGTACAAGACGTCCATAGTTTTAGATTCGTAAGATTTCTCACAGATTGGCAGAAACACTAGCGAGATTAAACGGAGAAAAAAAAAACCCTGTTATGATAATGTATAAAAGATGGATGAGTGATGAGAGAAAGAAATGAATAATTTTTTATTTTTGTGATGTAAATATTTATACCTATGCGTATAAGTATTTATATATAACATATTTAGTATTTATAACTAACTTATGATATGAAGTCTTTATAAAGACTAGATATGTCAATTATTTATGAATATTGCGCTAGTAACTTTTATTTGTGAGGGAAAAGAACAAAGTAAAAAAAAATTGGGTGTAGAAATATAAATTAAAAATAAAAATAGACTTGAGGGACCAAACAGAGAATTATAGGCAGGAAAAAAGATAATTTATCTTTATTCAGTTAGATAAAACACTCATACGATCCTAAATAGAAAAGGTTATAACAAACACATAATGATTAAAGCCAACAAAAAGAAAATACCTTATAAGAGATTAGTCGCCTCTTCTTCAAGAATCTCCTAATTGCAGTTAGCTTTAGTATAACAACTTCCACTGCGTCACAAAATGCAAAGCTGGAATTTATTGGTGTAAAAGATAAAATGAAAATTATTTCTATCAAAATTCCAAATTTTAGAATTGAGAGTAACATAAGGGAGGGAGAAAGAGATATTGAACGATTTCAAATTATATCCTTTTAAAGAGATAGATTTTGTATTCCTTTTAGAGAATCTGTGTTTGTTTGTTTAGTGTAGGATTCCATATATATAGTTTTCGCAACTTAATATTTAACAATAACGTACAATGCTTGCAACATGCTCATGAGTTACGGAATTGTGCGAGATGAGATTTTACAGGTTCAAAATACATACTCATGAGTATGCACAGGAATGAAAATGTGCTAAAATTAATGTTTGGTTGATAGTTGTGGAAAATTTTAATTTGTGAGAGTTATTCATACAATTTTTTTATTTTTAAAAGACTTTTGTCAATAGTAATAAAGTTACTCACAAAAAATATGGTTTTCTTTTTAAAAGATTTTTGTCAATAATAATTATTGATAAATTCTAATAATTAAAATATGATAATATATAGGAAATTAAAGTATAAAATTATAAAAATAAAAGGTGTCATGGAAAAATAAAGAATTAATGGTGTGGAAATTAGTAAAAGTAAAAGTGATGTTCAAAAAATTCATAATTAAATAATATAAATAAATAAAACGAAGTATTTATAACTAACATATGCAACATTTATAAAGACTAGACATGTCAACTCTTTATAAAGATTGCACTAGTAATTTTTTTTTTGTGTGGGCAAAAGAACAAAGTAAAAAAAAAAAAAAAACTCGGGTGTAGAAATATAAATTAAAAAAAAAACTTGAGGGACCAAACAAAGAATTGTAGGTGGGGATATAGATAATTTCTCTTCATTCAGTTAGATAAAACTCTCATACGATCCTAAATAGAGAAGGTTATAGCAAACACAAAATGATTAAAGCCAACAAAAAGAAATTACCTTATAAGAGATTAGTCGCCTCTTCTTCAAGAATCTCCTAGTTGCAGCTAGCTCTAGTATAACAACTTTCACTGCGTCACAAAATGCAAAACTGGAATTTATTGGTGTAAAAGATAAAAGGAAATTAAATTATTTCTATCCACATTCCAAATTTTATAATTGAGAGTAACAGAAGGGAGGGAGAAAGAGATCTTGAACCATTTCAAATTATATAATTTTAAAGAGATAGATTTTGTGTTTCTTTTATAGAATCTGTGTTTGTTTGTTTGCAATCGTTAACTATAAAATATAAAAATAAATTATATTAAAATTTTAAAAGATAGTAATTCGATAGGAAATAATTATTCAAATTTTGTTTGGCGCCGAAGTAGTTTTTTGACACAGGTCGCAATTCCCAAATAAAACTATGAAAACCATATAATAGAGTAACAATCCTATGATTTTTCCGGTTCAAACCTTTTTCATTCCGAAATAACATTGTAGGTCTAAGTAATAATATATATAACAGGATGTGTTTTGAACTATTAATGAGAATAAAAAGGTGCATGGATATAATAAAACATGTGCTGATTACAGTCTTTATCAATTCGTTTTTTTTTTTATATATATATATAATAAAACGTGGCAGCGCAAGAGAGAAACTTACAAGAGAGAGAGAGAGAGAGAGAGAGAGATTTTGTGTTTCTTTTAGATAATGTATGTTATTTTATTTTGTGTAGGATCCCATACAGCTTTCTGAACTTAAGAGATAATAATAACGTACATAGCAAGCCACAAATTAATTAAAACATCAATTCACAGATTCTTATGCACACCAATACGTAAAGGTTGGTTATAGAATAATTAAAAATGAGGATATCGTGAGAGAGGAGGCTTGGAGTTGGAGTTGGAGTTGGTCTGAGCAAAAGAATTTGTGCGGACAATATGGGGAGGTGTGCAAGTTCAGATATTAAAAGTTACTTGAGATGAGCAGCCTCAGCCTTAGTTCAGAACTTCAGATATATATTAAAAGTGCTTTAGCCTCGCCTTGGAAGCATGGAGTTAATTAATTTCGTCCCAAAACAAATTCAATGCAATATCTGACCACATGTAGAATAACATCTCATGATCGATTCGTCTGTTTTAATTACGCACGAATTTGGAAGTAAGCTTCAATATTTCAATTAAAGTCAGTTTGATTTAGTTGAGAGTATTCTGTTCATGCGGTACCAAGATACTCGTTTCGTGGAATTTAAATCCGCTGAAATATTTTATTGTCTTAAAGAATGTGATCCCATCCTGCACATAATATAAGATGAGAGTGTCTTCTATGGACATAAGGACCTATTTGTAAAATGAACATATGTTTATTTTCAAAGTTCAAACAGTCGATCCGAACCGTTCATCTTGTTCTCCATATTAATATGTGCTTGGAGACCAAATTTTATATTTTTCTGAATTTTTTTACTATTTATTAAGATGGGTACAAAAAATATCAAATTTAGACCATTGAATTTTGTACCCATCTTAATAAATAGTAAACAAATTCAGAAAAATATAAAATTTGGTCTCCAAGCACATATTAATATGGAGAACAAGATGAACGGTTCGGATCGACTGTTTGAACTTTGAAAATAAAAATATGTTCATTTTACAAATAGATCCTTTGTCCATATAAGTCGTTGCCATATAAGATATAGATATGTTTATGTATAAGTACGAGAGAAAAGTACATCATGAGAGAGGAGGCTTGGAGTTGGAGTTGGTCTGAGGAAAAGAATTTGTGCGGACAACATGGGGAGGTGTGAAGAACTATTTATTATTTGCCCGTCTGATTGCTTTTTGCTGTTATTTCTTCTTGTCAAACAAACAAAGGTTACAAAGCACACCCCAGCCCAAATACCCATCTCCTGTCAGGACTCAGGACCTGTATCCTCTCTATTACTACAAAGGATGGGCCTCACTTTACGGTTTGAGATTAAATCTTAGCTGGTTTGAGATTCGGGGAGAAATAGAGAGCAGTATTATTAGACTTCGAGATTCGTACCAAGTTAAAATGAATGGTCCGGATTCACTAATTGTAAAAGATTCTCTTGTGCAGTAAGAGAGAGAATGTGAATTCTCCTGTGGCATCTAGAGTATGAATTTTGCCTCCGGGGGCGTGCCCTGCCCGTGTCCGTGCCCGTCCTGCCCATGCCCGTGCCACGGGCACCCACGGACACACGGGCACGGGCGTTAAACGGGCCGGACTTGAATTTTTTTTTCCTCGCCTTGACCGCCGTGCCCGTGTACCCGTGTGCCCGTGCCGTGCCCGTGCCGTGCCCGTGACCGTTTTTTTTTTTTTTTTTTTTTTCGGAAATTTTTTTGAATTTTGAATTTCAAATTCCCCCCGGACCCCCTCCCCCGGGCCCCTCCCCCGGGCCCCCTCCCCATTTTTTTTTTTTTTTTAAAAAAAAATTCAAAAATGAGATATATTTTTTTAAAACTTTAAACGGCCATAACTTTTGCTAGGAAAGTCGGATTGACGCGTATGACGTCAATTCAGAAAGGGGAGGAGGAGACGGTGGCGACCGTCATTCGGGGTAAACCCCGGGTACCCGAAAAATCAGAATCGCCAAAAAACGTCGTTTAGTGCCTCAAAAATTAAGTTTAAAGTTTTTAGTGCCAAAAAACGTCGTTTATTTTTTAATCTATTGTTTTAAAATAAGAGCTTAATTATTTTTAAAGTAATTGATTTAAGAAATTTTTAATTTATATTTTATTTTAAGAAAAATTATCGAGTTACAAGTTTACAACTATGTCAAATGAATTTAAATTTGTATGAATTTGGATTTATAATTTATTGGTATGAATTGGATTTATAATTATTTACAATTTGAATTTATAAAAGAAAAGAAAAAAAAACAGTAAAAAAAAAACAGAAAATAAAACAGTAAAAAAAAAACAGAAAAAAAAACCGAAAAAATAAACAGTAAAAAAAAACCAGAAAAAAAAACCAGTAAAAAAAACCAGAAAAAAAAAAAAAAAAAAAAAAAGGGGCCCTGTCCGTCCTGCCCCCGGGCCCGTGACGGGCACGGGCAGGGCAGATTTTTTTTTTTTTTGCCCGTGATGCCCGGCCCGTTGGGCCCGTTGTGCCCGTGACACCCGTGCCCGTGACCCGGCCCGTCCTGCCCGGCCCGTTTTTAGAACACTAGTGGCATCCTCTAACCGTTGTAATCTTGAAAAAAATAAGGAAAAAAAATCATGATCAGGGTGTTCATGAATCATGATGAGCTGCCTCAGCCTTAGTTAGATATTAAAAGTGCTTTAGCCTCGCCTTGGAAGCATGTACTTAATTTCGTCCCAAAACAAATTCAATGCATTATCTCACCACATGTAGAATAAGATCTCATGATTAATTCGTCTGTTTTAATTACGCACGAATTTGGAAGTGAGCTTCAATATTTCAATTAAAGTAAGTTTGATTTAGTTGAGAGTATTCTCTTCATGCGGTACCAAGATACTTATTTCGTTGAATTTAAATCGGTTGAAATCAAAGATTCTTTGAAATTTCTGAAATCCGAGATTCTAGTTGTTTAACTTTTTCTACGGATGCATCTCAGAACAATTCGACAGCTGAATCCAGATTGCAGGAAATTTAGTAACACTATTCATTCATCTCAAATTTCAACAGATTCGGATCTCGTTTTGTTCCCCTAACTTCTCTTGTTGGCATACCTCATGGTCTACAAAAACAAACTATTGCTGTAATATTAAAAGACACACATTCATCCATTTAGTAAAAAAATCATATCGATATCTAAAATGAAAAACGATGCAAAAAATCAATTGAAATTGTGAAATATGTCATCCATTAAATTATCGATAGAGGAATAGAGCACTAGTACATAAAACGCGACCATACACGGTCCAAAAAGCTAATGGCAAACGATTGTACGACCGTGTCAGCAAGTGTCATGTACGAATTGTTGAGATAAAATTTCATAAATTCAGATAGTTAGAAATTAAATAAAATAAATCAAATTGAAATAATATTATTCATATCGTGTATGAGACACTGTCCTTAAACGTATTTCGTCTCTATGTGCAAAAGTTGAAATCATCAGTAAAATAATCTGGGAATGTCGCTCCTTAGAGCACGATCACGAAAGTGACTGAATGGGGTTACAGAGAATATTTTATTTCTTTGTTTTTTCTCGGATACAAAACAGAGAGAGAGAGAATATTAATCACATATCTCCAATACGAAGAATGACAAAGTGTATAAATAAAGGTGATATAACGGCTAATGGATAGAGTTAATAGATCACAACTAATGACAACCAATTCCAGTTTGTACCCTTTTAACGAACATGTGTTAACTTAAATTTAATTGGATTAGTGAATTTAGCTGTTAACCGTTTTTACTACGACAGTAATATTATTGAATTTTGATCTCAACAACAGATGTCTTGGCGACATTCGGATTGAACAGCATAATTAGAAAACAGGAGGGTACTGAATTTAAGTTTCAACATGAATAGAAGGGTACATTGTATACAGTTGTCAAACTGTATCTATACAATATATATTAATATACACGGTTAACATAAATGAACCGTGTCAAGTCTAAGAAAAAAATACTACATTCTGAATGTCGTTAAAAGGGTACAATAAATATTCAACATTGCTAGTCATTCAACATAGAATTAATATTACACATCCATAATTCAATAAATATTCAACATCACAAAATACATAAATCAATCATATTCATTCAACATTCAACAAAAATAAACCATTACTATATTCCACATTAATTTAACACACATATATTCATAATTCAACAAAATATACAACATACATATACATTTTTTGAGATATACATGTTTTAATTTCTATAACTAACATAATATACATCACATTTTACATCAACAAAAAGATGAAAATATTACAAAAAAAAAATCCTAAATCTGAGACTTCATACATTTACACGAACAATGTCTAAGAAAAATTATGGTAAAGGAAAAAAAATAAAAAAATTAGAAACAAAAAAATATTTAATCTAAAACTTCAACTCAAGTTTTCCTATCAAGACACGGTTTAAATATTATATCAGAATTTCTGCTATTTTGGACAAATACTGGTACTGAATTCTTGATCATTTCTACATTTCCATTCGTTTTGTGATTTGTAACTCTTGTTTTGCTTTTGGCCTTTTTGTAAATTACATATTCTTCCTTATAAAAATGTGTAACTTTGAAAGCCCATTAGTTGTATTTTCTAAAGGACAGAGAGAAACAAATGTATCTAAGAAGTAGAATATATCAGTAAACCAAGAAAATATTTGAAGTTGCCTGAGACACCTAATTTACCACAACAAATATATAACACCAAAACGAAATTAACCTATAAATTTTAAAAAAAAATCATCAGAAATCTGAAGCCTCTCCTTATAATGGCCAACACTGATGATGGTATTGCATTCAGAAAGAATGATTATAATTTCTTGAAAACAGTATTGCAACTGAAAAGAATAATTAAAAAAAAAAAACAGAGAGAAAATCCTGCTGCTAAGTTTCCTACATGCATACATTGATAAATATATATTATCAACATAACCATTCCATCCAATTAAATTGTTTGCTTTATATAACACAAAACTAGCCTGTAGCACTCACAAACTGAAAAAAACTGCAGCACACTGATAATTACTGAGGCAATGCTAGTTTAGCTTCAAAGTACAGAAGCAAAACTGAAAAATAGAGAGAGAACAATCAATTTTTTAACGTGGTATCTCCCGAAGGAACTAATCCACGGGCCTAAACACCTCTCCAGGAGGTGGCTTAGTCGGCCAACCCAGCAACAATTCCACTATTCCATGATTTATTCCTTCTCGGCGGAGCAGCCGTTACATACCTATTGCAAGTTTTTTTTCCCTACATAGATCTAAGCTTTGAGTTCTTTTGCTATATATATATATATATATATATTTTCCATTTTACAAGGTTAAAAAGGAGAAAATCCA
This sequence comes from Carex cristatella, assembly GCA_024447775.1. Classification (NCBI taxonomy): domain Eukaryota; kingdom Viridiplantae; phylum Streptophyta; class Magnoliopsida; order Poales; family Cyperaceae; genus Carex; species Carex cristatella. Next base: position 1,033,405 of record JAJHPF010000027.1, on the reverse strand, counting down.
GCATATGACGATCTAATCAAGCTGCAAAAACAGTTTTAAATTATAGTTAGAAACTTAAGATATATAAAATAATATTGCAATAACGAGTGAGGCTATGGTAATATGCATATTACACAACGGTCCGCACTATGAATTCATATCTCTATTTTTTAAGGCCAAACAATTGATTTGAATGGTTGAACGTGATCTCCATGTGAAAATGTACTTACAATCGAATTTTACATTTTAAACTTTTTCTTACTATTTTTTTAAATAGATGGAAAATCATGTAATTTGAAAATTTTGGACCATAAAAAAATAATGATTTTCTACCTATTTAAAAAGATAGCAAAAAAGATCCAAAAAATATAAAATTTGACCTGCAAGTACAATTTCATATGGAGAACATGTTTAAATACAGATCAGGTCAACTATTTGAACTGTAAAAAAAAAAAAAAAAAAAAAAAAGATATGAATCCATAGCATGGGTTGGTCGGTAATTTGCATATACCATAGCCTCACTCTACAGTAATTCAAACATAAGAAAGAAAATTCAATTGCTGCAGTAATATGCATATACCATAGCATGACCAATACCGATGAAGTACCAAAACATATGATAGGTATATGTTAACATAATGATATTTATTACTGAAAAAGGACATGAATTGAAGAGAGAAGACTCATACGAGGTCATCGTCAGCATTAGGTATGATCAATCCTCTCACCTTAGGTATTTTAGAAAGTTTATGCCAATCTGGACCTGATTCTTTGCACCTTATCTGCAACTCATGACAGCAATTATGAATATGTAGCTCTTGGAAGATTGGTGGAAGTTCTGGCAGTGACCGCAACTGTGAGCAATTTTCAATTCTCAATTTGTTGACAGCAGAGAGGCTCCTTATTGGCTCTATAGAAAGAAGCAAGGGATTATCTATGATAATCTCATCCATAGAGAGCAGAGGTTTTTCCTGAGTGCTTGGACTTGGCAGTTGTTGTTGGGATGAAACGGAGCAATCATCCTTCCTTTCTTTGTGCGGTGCCATCCTCCTTCCTTCTTCCTTTCAATCTAATGTTTGCCTGGTGCCATCCTCCTTCATTTCGGTTTCATCTTTTTCTAATGGTAATGGAGAAGCAATTGCTCGAGATAACTTGGGACAACCATAAACTCTCAGAAATTCTATAGAAGAGAGGCCAAGTAAGCTCTCTAGGGATGCCAAAACCGGGCAATCTATAATGGATAAATTTTTTAGTGTTTTTCATCTGCTAAACACTTCTTTGGGAGGAAGACTTGTAATATTATCACAATTATACAATTCCAATTCAATAAGAGAATGAACATTTTCAAGAGCTTTTGACAAAGTTGTATCTAAATGACTACATGATTTAATAACGAGACTCTGTAGTGCAGAAGGAAGAAAACATTCTTCCTGCACCACTATATTCACACAATAACTTATTTCCAATTTTTTCAGTGAAATAAATTTATTGAAACCTCTTGGTGGCAAGTTCATCAGTCCTAAACAATTGTGAATTTTCAGTTTCTCAAGATTCACAAATCGTTTAGGATTTTGGAGCAAACCTTCATTTAATGATACAATATTTCCACAAAAACCTATTGACATATCAACCAGATTTGGTAAGCTCCCTGATTTGTTGCTTTGATCATTCCATAAATTTGGAAGTGTTCAATCCCAAATTTTCAAAACTCAGTTCCTTGACGCCAACAGGAACAGGAGGCAAAACTTGCAACTCTGGGCAATAATTAACTTTGAGTTTTCTCAAATACTTCATCCATTTATTGGGTTGCTTTGCCAAACACCATTCTTTTAGTTCTTTCAGGCATTCAACCGAGAGTTCTTCTAGAGATGGAAAGGCATCTACTATAGATGACAGGTTGCATTTATGAATGATCACCTTTAATGCATTCATATAACTAAAATGTATGCACTTTAGGAGAGGTAGTTCCTCCAAACAAGGTAAGTTCTCAAAAGTACATGAATAAATTGATAAACGTACAAGCTTTGAAAGAGCTTGTGTTGTGAACCAGATAGGAGGTCTTCCAGTACCCTTGTAGCATCTTATTTTAAACTCCTTCAAGCCATGATGTGGTTCAAGGTGATCAAGCACATCTACATTAAGATGTAGTGCTTTATTTGATTCTGGGATTCTATCCCATTGTAAAATCAGTTCATTAAGATTGATTTTGTCTTTCAAGTTGGCTTGTTTAACTTCCTCACAACTACCAACATTTTCAATGTGATCAATTGTTAAGCTCCAAAGGTCTCTCATATAACTTAGCTCGCATATTTTAAATCCATTTTTCTTGCCCATACTAAATGTCAACTCTTGTAGTGAAGTGAACCTGCCTACATTGCCTAACGGTGTTTTTGTTATGAGATGCCTCAGATTAATAAGTCCACCCCAGGTACTCCCATCTTTTAGTCCGTGTGGTATTACAAGCTGATTCCAGTCCAAAACCATGGTTTCTAGAAGGTAAAGCCTTGACCCTGATTTTGGAACTACATTAATGCCAAATGAACAAAAATTTAAGTAACGGAGGAGCAACAACTTATTAACACACTTAGGAATATCAAACAAGATCATATCAGAACTACACAATATTAAAAGCTGAAGTTTTTCCATTCCTTTCAGCATTTCAGTAAGAAGTAAATCGGGTTGATCGTGAGAATTAGAATTCAAAATGAGTGCGCGCAAGTTTCTCAAATGAGAAGCTCAACCCACAAGAACTATCGATATTCACATGCAAATGGCGAATTGTATTTGGAATAGACTCCTTTTTATTTGTACTAGTTCTCAAGCATTCACCTTGAGAAACAAATTTAGAAAGGTCATGTATCAAATCATGCATGACAAATTTATATAGAGAAGGACGTCCACGACGGATGAAAATTGATTTATTTGTCATATCATCAAAGTATTTGGATCCTACATCCTCTGGTCTCAGTGTGCTATTGATGCTCGGGAGCACCATACCCAGAGCAATCCACATGTTAATTAAATCATGCTTATCAAAAATATGATCTTGGGGAAATATGCTACAGAATGAAAAACATGGTTTCAAATGCGGGGATAAATATTGATATGTTAATCTGAGAGCAGGCATGATATCATTATGTGTTTGCTTTAAGCTCCATAACTCACTTTCTAATATACTTCTCCAATGTCCCTCGCTTAGATCATCCTTTAATATTCCTCTCACTGTCTTTGCTGCCAGTGGAGACCCTTCTAGTTTTTTCATTATTTTTTCTCCAATTTCCACCAGCTCCTTATGATAATCGGGGTCTTCACCCCCAAAAGCGCACTCCTTGAAAATATTCCCCATTTCACATTCATTCAAACCCTTCAATTTAATTGAATCAATTACATTAGATCCAACCAATTTGACAACTGTTTCCAATCGAGTTGTTAATAATACCATGCTCCCACTCTTTCCATCTTTTAAAAGAGCTAAGAGTTTTTCCCATCCTTGTTTATCTTTTTCATTCCAGATATCATCAAAAACAACCAAAAACCTCTTAGACTTTAATTTTTGTACAAGTTCCGTTTGAATCAAATCAAAACTCCGAAAATTTTCTTCTTTCTTAAAAACACCTTCATAAAACTTCTTTGTGAGCAATTCCACGCCGAAGTTGTTTGAAATACAAACCCACATTCTCAATTCAAAATGTTGTATCATGGTCGGATCATTATACACAAGTTGAACAAGAGTAGTCTTGCCAACCCCACCGACCCCTATAATGGGCAACACTGCAAAATTCTTTCCCTCTGTCTTGCAAACGGGGTTCAACAACTTCTTTATGATATCCTCCTTCTCTTTCTCCCGACCAAATACATTCACATTCAATACTGAACTAGTTTGACGCCTACTGATGGTCGACTTAACCATCTCCTTTTGGTCCTTGTTCAAGTCTCGCACGACTGTGTAAAACTTATCAACACCAGCAGCAACCACATCTATTTTTTCCTTCACAGCCTTCATTAAACTATTTAAAAAGAAGTCCTTCTTGACCGCACGTAAAACAAAAGTTTTAAAATTAGTGATAGCCTTGTCTACCTTGTTTTTCTTAGCTTTCAGTGTTCTTTCCTTCTCAGAGTTGTACTTTATCTCGTCCATCACATCATCAGCTTGGTCAATAGTGTCCCTGAGCTGCCATAGCCACTCCTCTAGTGCCGGATTCTTCTCCCTGATCAGCCCCTGGTCTACGGCGTTCACCACCGCTTGGATCTGTGGCAGGGCCTTCTGAAGCCGTGTTAGCTCGTCCTTCAGCCCCGATTTCATCTTCTTTTGGTCCTTGGTAAATATTATGTTCGTTTGAATGAGAAGATTGAAGAAAATTTTTTATTTTCAAAAAATATTATTAAATAATATAGAAAAAATAGATGAAGTATATATAATTTGAATGTATTAGAAGGACCGTGACAAATGGATTGAACTCTAAATTTGAACTGTGATTAATAATTTGAATTCAAATATTTTTATTTATTTTTTCCTGCAGCACAACAAGCAACGGCCACCAAAAATTCAGTCCAAAAAATGTTTAGAATTGGATTATTGATCTTGGTCCAAACTTTGAATCATGATAATTGATCTCGGTCCTTCTAGTACATTCAAATTGGAAGATACTTCATCTATATTTCTATATTAGTTAGTAATTGCTTCAATAAAAAATTCCTAATTCGTCATTCGAATCAGCAGAATGCAGGTTAAATTAGGAAAAAAAAAAATGAATCGTTAGTAAAAATTTCACCGATCCATACATCGAAATACAAAAGTATTATTTTTTTCCTTGCTCTTATTTTAGAATTTCTATGAATAAAAAAAAATCTCACTAGAATTTACCTTAACGTGTAAAAGTGTACATCGAAATACAAAAATATTCTTTGTTTTTACTCTCTTCAAAGATAGTGATTTTTACTATATGTTTTGACGTCATCAATCCGATATCATCTGTGTCAAATCTAGATAATCCGAGACACCACCTATAGGGTCGCCATCGATCCGCAATCCCCATAAGACGCTCACATCCGCTAGGGCCACTGTCATTTCCCTAACTGGAAGATGGAATGAATGAGTCTCTAGCTGCCATCTCTCCACTAGCTAGGCCACACATGAGCACCTGATCGATCCGAGTCTGAGGCATGGTGGCTAGCTGGTACAAACCGAGGTTCATGATGCACCGCTCCATCAATGGATGTCTGACATACCGTATTTTCTGGGTGCGATGTCACACCGTCATAATGCTCCTGTCCTGCATTTATCAATGATTGAAGTCAGTGTGAATGAATACTATATGTTTAAAATAACACAACATACCTCTATGGATGCTAGGGAGACACAGTGCTTAATATGTGGAGTCCACAGGAGAGGATAAAAACGTGTCTCTAGCATTTGTAGTCGCTGCTGCGGTAGCCTCTGCATTGAAACCCTCTGCACTGGGACCCTTCGCACTGTGAATGGGATCGGTGGGAGCATGTGAACTCTCTTTGGTCTCTAGCGTGTCTCGTGATCAACCCCATCTAAGTCTAGCCATACTGAAATTCTGAATATCAAGTTACTACAATAATTGTCAATTGACAGAATAATCGTTTTATTTTTACAATTTACAATATTTAATTATAATTCTTATTGCTAAATAAATTTAAAAATAAATTAATAAAAAATTATAGAATTAATAAATAGTTTCCAAAAAGACTTAACAATTTCTAATCATTCCAATCATGTTCTAACCTTTTTTTTTTTAAAAACTGATAGTTGTTATCAGTAAAATTACAATAAAAAAACGTCTTGCTACAACAAGTTCAAATAACTACAAATCAACAAAATTTCAACCACAATTTGACCTCACTCCAAGTATAATATGCCATCCCCTTTGCATCAGTAGCCTTACTCTCAAAAATTAATTTGTTTCGGCTCTTCCAAATGTGCCAACAGCCCGCAAAAAATAGCTGCCCCCATTTTCTTGCCTTCATCCATCTCCTGCAAGCTAGTTGAGATTTTATAATCACCTCTTGTATGGAATCACCCCAGTGCACAATTTTGAAACCCACCAACCCGGATAAAAAATGCCAAAAAGATATGGCAAAGTTACAACGAGTGAAAAGATGTAGGGAAGTTTCAATAGAAGAATTACATACGGACCACAAATTACTAATAATTCCAATCACACACATTACTAATAATTCCAATCAATTTATAAAATCTAATTTCAATCACTCAAATCGAGTTGGGAAAATCAACAACCCGCACTTACAAATTATTAAACCTAATTTCAATCACACAAATTTCTATTCAATAAACAACAACGCCTATCAATTTATACCAATTTCTAACAATCCGCAATCACGCATTTTCTAACAAATTTCTATCAATTTATAATAATTTCAAACAATTTATAACAAGTTTAACCTAGCAATTTCTAACCATTTCTAACAATTCCAACCATGCAAAGATGGGGCATTGCGATATGCAACCATTCACAAAAATCAATTTATTTCAATCTATAACAATTTCACTCCATTGCAATTTCAATCGATTGCAACTATTTACAAAAATCAATAATCTGCACAATTTATTTAAATAAAAATGGTGTTACTCGAAATCTTGAGAGGAGCGGCGGGATGGGCGGGGGCAGCGGCGGTGCCTATTCAAATAATACAGCAGAAAATATTTTTTTATTTTCAAATAGGGAATCTGTATCCTCACAAGTGCCGCACTTCATAAAATAAATTAAGTTTTAATCGAATGATTGGATTTCGGTGCCTATTCAAATATATGGGGTTCATTTTGAGCTTTGTGTCAATAAAACTGACTGACTCAGATTTCATTCTACTCAGTCAGATATTGCATTGGATCTGAATTCACTTTTGAGAACGTTCCGTATAAATATGTACTTCTAAATTAATTTTTACATTTTTAAAGAAAAAAAATTACTAGATGGTTTTCAATTTAATTACCATCCGCACATTCATTTTTTTTTTTTTCACAAATAATTAAACACAAAACGTTAGGCCCACCTGATGTTGTCTATTTTTCATTGGCCCAAGGAAATCACAACAGAAGTGCTCCAATTAAATTAGCATGTGCTGCTGCTGCTTTTGAGGAATATATATTATGTAAGATTAATTTGTTAAGCTTCCTATGTCGGTGTTATATTGACCTGCTGTAATACCACAAATTTCGAATGAAGAACGACGATCCACATATTTAATTATTCAATTATTTTTATATTTAAATTTTGTTAATTATTATTGTATCTTAAAATTTATATGATTTAATTATCCAATAATTCGTATCTATATTGGAATTGGTATTCGTGAATTATCTTCTCCGATTAATGTAGATTTAGTTTTAAATTTTGATATCTGTTTAATGCAGATTCAGCTCACAACAGACTCTTTATTCGGCCCATTCTATAAGCGCGTACTATGTGGTAATCGGTGTACAACCACTTCTTTCAAAAAAAAAAAAAAAGGCCATTCTATATACGGCGTACTATGTGATAATGTAATTTTTTCGTGTATCTAATAACAATAATATGAATTAAAGCTGCAAGGTGTAGTTAATCCAAATGAATCTTTCTTTCTATCAATTAAGTAACACTAATGATTTGAAAAGAAAACGCAAGAATAAATTTAGCATTTAGCAACTAAAATGAAAGAATAAAGAGAATGATAAACCACAATGAATAAGGTAGCAAAGAAATATTCACAACAAAAAAACAAGGACGAATGGTCAAGTGAATATACATACACAGACCCCAAATCGCCGACTGCGTATCCATATCTCAATTTACTATGCATAATTAGAGTAGAACTAGGGTCTTCATATGTTCACCAAGCTCATTTGTGAACTTAAGTCTAAAATCTATATGATTGGCTTCAAAACGATGAATCCAAAATTTCAAACTATTGAAACCAATCTACATTATGAGTGATGCGTCTACATGCAAAAAATTTAAAATTTAAAATTAATGTTGTGTAGAGTTAATTGGTTAAAAAATGAATGTATTAAAATTAATTTATAAACCTTATAATTTTGACCACTTGATTTTATACAAAATTTTTCTAAAATTAAACTTTTTATCATGTAGATGCATCACTCGTAAGATGGACCGGTTTCAATAATTTGGATTCTTCATTTGAAATCAACCCGAGTAGAAATAAGGTGTTCTTAAGTTCACCAGGTCCCTTTGTGAACTCAAGTCACTACTACAAAATATCATGATTGTACACAGATAAATCACCACGACTGATTTCCAATAGTGTAGGATGTTGGGGTGTAGGAAAGGGCCATCTTTTGCAAACGGATATTTATCCGTGTGCAATTATCAACAATCTACACGGATTTCTAATTAAAAGCCGTGTAGAAATCCAACTAGAGCTACACGGTTTTTTAATAGAAAATCCGTGTAGGAATATCAACATTCCTACACGGATATTTAGTTAAAATGCGTGTAGCTCTCCTAAACGAATATTAAATAAATAAACCGGATTCAGGATTCCTTCCTACACGGATTTTTAAGTAAAAATCCGTGTATAATTTCTTCTACACGGATTTTTATTTAAAAATCCGTGTAGGAAGGTTGCCGAACTTTTTTTTTTTTTTTTTTTTTTTAGCTAGCCTCCACTTTTGCTAGCCAATAATATATATTTCAGATTGAATATATATAGCTTTTTGCAAAAATAAATACATAACCTTTTGCAAAAATAAACAGAGAGCATTTTGTATATATATATTACCTTTTGCAACACATATATATACATAGCTTTTTATACATGCAATCCTTTTGATCCAACATATGACATATACCTCTCAAGATCCTATACAATGTTTGTATAAAAATTATGTGCTCACCACTTAGTAACCATGTGATCAAGTTGCCAAAACTCATGGCTATGATCTACTCTAGCATGAAATTTCATACATACTAAGTTGTATTAGATCCAACATATAAAAAAAGAGGTTTTTGCATGTGATCCATGACATGATGGCTCTTGGTTAAAGATCTCCAACAATAGTGCATCTCCTATGAAAAAAAAAAAAAACAAGGATCAATATTTGTGCATACATACATACATCATAGAGAATAAAAATTCTCAATTAAAATTGATACATAAAATTAATTGAATCTGTATGACTTTTATACAAACCATCGAAAATCAATTTCGTAAGAAAAAAATTACTCGCATCTTAAATGAATTTACGAAGGGAGGGTGACGAAGAGGATAGTAACCAACCAAGGGGAAGAAGACAAAGAACCAACCAAAACCCTACACAACCAAAAAGAAAAATAAAAGAGAAATAAGCAATAATAATTACACATTTCCTAAATAAGCAATAAGCAATAATAAGTAACAGAAAATTAGAGAAAGAAAACAAATATATATACACATTATCTAACCTTGGCAAGATAGAGAGGAGAAAATAAGAACTTCAAATATCTCAGATTCCAGTTGTGCTATGAGCTGAAATCAGACCAATATTTTAATACAGAGATAGAGAGAGTATTATAGAATCAAAACGGCGTTGGAGGGAAAAGACCTTTTTATATAACCAAAACCCTAAAACTACCTTTCTACATGGATTTTTCACTATAAATCTGTGTAGCTCTCTCTCTAGCATTTCTACACTGTTATTTAAATAATAATCCGTATACAATAACCCCTTCCTATACGGATATTTTAATAAAAATCCGTGTAGCTCTCTAGCCTTTCTACACTGTTATTTAAACAATAATCCGTGTACAATAACCCTTTCCTACACGGATTTTTTAATAAAAATCCGTGTAGCTCTCTCACCATTCCTACACGGATATTTAACTAAATATCCGTGTAGGAAATGTAAACTTCAAACGGCTTTTTTGAAACACTGTTTTTCAATGAAATATCCGTGTGGGATTCTTAGAGATATCATTGATCATTGGAAAAATCCTATTTGGTACACGGTTTTACATAAAACTGAGAAAATCCGTGTACAACCACAGTATAGGAAGCGCCATTCTGTAGTAGTGAGTCTAAAATCCATCAAATCGGCTTCAAACAATGAGTCTGAACCGTTGAAACCCGTCTACCTTACGAGTGATGTGTCTACATGCAAAAAATTAAATTTTGTAATTAATTTTGCATAGAGTCAAGTGGTAAAAAAACATTCAAAAAATGAATGCATTAAAATTAATTTATTAACTTTTTAATTTTGTACTAAATTAATTTGAAAGTTAAAAACCCAGATGGGGCAAATCCTTTGTTATAATAACAAGGGTATTAAATAGTTGGGTGGCTTGACCTCCAACCTTTACTCAAAAAAAATTTGAAAGTTAAAGATTTTCACATGTAGACACATCACTCATAAGCAGATTTCAATGGTTCGAATCCATCATTTGAAACCGATTCAATGGGTTTTAGACTTGAGTTAACCAAGAGACTTGCTGAACTTAACACCCTAGTTGTACTGTACATAACCTTGCTATACTATGCAGCATAGTGACAATATATGAATTTAATTTGCAAATAATTCATGTTGTATTCATTTTTTAGGTTTCCGAACCGAACTCCGTTTAAAATGTAAAAAATGTATAATTATTATTCCCAAATTAAATGCGAATCACGAATTATTCGTGAGAAAAATGTGATTTTTTATATTTTTGGGGTTTTTATTTTTGCTTCCTCGTTGTACTGAATAATTCCCGAATTATACTCAAATTACGAATTTTTGACCCCACCGAACTAAATCCGAACTATTCGTTTGTCAATAAACTATCCAGTAAAGAGAACAGCAGGAGGAATCCCCGCATAGGAAAAGTTAACAGGGGATCCGAGTTTTCTTGGTCTTTAATGAATTGAATTAATTAGTAGTTTAGTACAAATTAAATAATTCATGATTTGATCTTATATAATAATGGGATGGGATTTTATTCTCTGTCTTATTCGAATAAAAAAACCCACCCTATCATAATCTGTTAGAACTAATGGTGCAATTAATAAAATGTGCAATAAATAATTTAATACAACCCAAAGGCATTTTCTTTTTATTTTTTCTTCTGTGATTCATCCTTTTGGGCTATGCAACTTCGAAAAATTAAAAGAAATAAAATCAGTACATAATGAGCAAAATACCTAAAATTTAAGAGTAATCAAAATTTTAATAAGGAAACAATTCCTGATAGCAGTAGTTTTATAAATGCACAAATTATTAAAGTCAATTTTTCTCTGTTGGAGAAAGCATAGTAATAAAATAAAAATGAGGTTATGACACTATTCATAGCTTATTCAAATATTTGTTTTGAAAATTCTAATAGTAAATCCAAACCGTTTAATGTGATCTTCTTAAAAAATATACATTGTAATCCGAATTTTATATGTTTAATACTGTTTTATATTTTTTAGATAGATAAAAAATCCCTTAATATACAAATTCTAAACCATGCAAAAACAGTAATTGTTTATATCTATCTAAAAATGTAAACAAAATTTAACAATTCAGATCAACTATTAAAATTAATCATCTAATACAACATTCAACTTCAACAACCCCAAAATTGAAAACAAAAAAAGAATGATAAAGAAATATGTAATACATAGACAGTTCATACAATGAACTATAATATAATGATAGATGATAAAGAAATTAATAAGTTGTAATATTATATTATAATATGAAACAATACCTAAATCTGACATACAATTTCTTCTCATCCACATGTTGAGACCTACACATTAATGTTTTCCATTAAAACAATAAATAATAAACTAACAGTTGAAATAATTAATTTATACAAATTAATCTCATTAAAATTTATCATTAATCACCTGAGCTCATTCTTCATTATGCCAAGTACTCCCATCCTTGTTGGGGAAGTTATTGGGCTTGGGACATCTCACATATTCCACGTACTTTAAATTCTCAAATGAGCTCCTCAACTCTTCCCAGTTGGTTGGATGAACCAACTTTTTCAAGAACCTGAGACGTAGTATCTCCACTTTCCAATTATCATAGCAAGGAATTTTAGTAAGGCTTCCACCTCTAATATATAATCTCTTCAACCTTCTTAGCTCTTCAAGGTTCTTCCACTTTGATGCATCAGCTTCTGGATAGCGTCTCATATCTAATTTTTCTATATTCTTCGGTAAAGAGTAGGTTGGTATCTCTTTGTGCATTTTCTCCCCATGTAATGGTCAATACCGAAAGGCAGTTTAGAGAATTAAAGCCTTGGAAAACATCAGGACTCAAAATGTCATTGGTAAATCTAATGCTAAGCTTTTGAAGGTAACCTAGTTTTGATAGATCACCTAACCGACAGGATTCGTTTTTGTTTCCCAAGCTGCCGACAACAAAACCCTTTAAAACTTCTAAATAATGGAGCTCACAAACCCATTTTGGCATATAATCTAACAGATAACACCCTGAAATATCTAAAACTCTCAACCTGTTGAACCACGACACGCTTTCTTCAGAAAATGTGCATCTGATTATTTTTTGTAACAAGGACCTTGGTTTATGTGGTAATTTTTCCAAATTATGACAAGCCCGTAGGTCTAATATATGAAGGTGGGGTAGTTTTCCAATTGATTCAGGAAGCTCGGTTATTCCTGAAATGCCTCGCAGGCTAAGGTATCTCACGTATTTCCCCAACTTTTTTAAGAAATCAGTTTGGTCAACCTCAATGTGGTCTTTTGACTTTGTTTCTTCAGACCCAGTTTCCTCAAATCTATTGTGAACCTCTGTCTCTGTGCAACGCCAACTACCAAGTTGAACCACGTCCAAGTTATCATGCTTGCTGCTAATGTCCATTAAGTCCTTGGAATTAAGGTACCTCTGGTCTAGATTTAATAGTATCCCCAAATATCTAGGCCCTCCAATTAATAAGCGCCAAGCGCCTTGTTCCCTTTTCTCAGAATGAATGTTACCATACCTATTGGAGATCAACCACTTATGAAATGTAGGTTCGATGGTGAAGCGATCTACTGCTTTATTTTGCTCTCTATGTACTGGTATGAGGACCTTTTTGTCTATCAATCTAGGAAACATGCCCCCCCACCAGTACATCACTAATCTCTTCTTCAGTTCTGTGTTTTCTGGAAACATGCTAAGGCTCTTCACGAACTCTCTATCGTCTGGGTCTAACGATTTTAATAAATCCTCAAATTCTTGAACCTTTGAGACCTCTTCATCCATTTGATAACTTGTATTTGACGATTCCCCCACTTCAATTATGGTGTCTTTCTTAGACAAATCAGAGGCCTTCTCACGAGGTTTCTGATCAATCCAGGTATCAATTTGTCTTTCTATCTTTCCAAGATAACCAACTAGGTCCCAGTCCAATTTTTCTCTACAATTAAGAAAATCTTTGGTCTTTACAACCTCCGGGTTAATTTCATTGATGAATTTCTCCATTTCTGAGTTCTCAGGAACTCTCTCCTTAGCTAGTTTAAGGCGTTTCAGTAGTGGTCTGACGAACTCTGCACTAATGTCAGCTTTGTTTTGATGGTTATTGTCGGCTTTGTTTTGATGGTTGCTCATTATTATGGTTTATCGGACCTAAAAAACAACGATTATTTCTATCCTGGTTAGAGGACAAATAAATTATAACATGCATAATAAAAAAATGTTAAAATTAATATGTTTGGTCAAAGTAATTAGAAAGCATTCAATCCACTAATTTTTTTTTTTATTATCTTCACCTGAAAGAAATTTCTTGCACTGAAATACTAAACATAATTTTGGTGAGCTTAATCCATTCAAACAACGAATCCAAACCGTTGAAACTTATATTTGAGAAAAATATATTTGGTCTTTCGTTGAAAGAAACTTCTTTCAAGAGAAGAAAAGAAATTAATTATTGGATAAGGTAGTACTTAATTTCTAATCGATTTGTGAACTAATTGCCATTTGAAAGAGGAACAAATTTCACGGATAAAAGAACTCTACTTTATATATATGATATGGAAGTGATAAATAGAGATTATTCTTTATTTCTCTACTTTATCCGACTAGAAAGAGAGCAGTTTGGGTTCAATTAATGGGCTCTATTTCAGTCCGATCCGCTTGAAGATCTATGCTCACGGATATTAAAGCAATGCACACAGATATTAAAGCAGATTGGATGGTTATGGAGCCCATCGAACTCACTTTGAGTCCGATAGACATCGGACCGAACTTGTTCTCATCTTCTAGTCGTGGCCTGCATGTTTTCTAACTCGCAAAGGACCACTTCGTTTTGAGACTTATTGGGCCACTTAGCCCTTAGACTTTGTTATACACAGAAGTATACAATATATTTATAAGCATATATTAGAAATAATATTGTGGTTCTATATTAGAGGATATATGTTATAGTCCTCAACTTTATAAATCATTAATTAACTAACAAATTTCAGATTACGACTAATTAAAAAATTTAGTTAATTAACGAACTAATAGGTTTATAAATAAACATTCATTAAAAATAACATAATAAAATTTCGAAGTCATTAAATTAATTAGATATCTAAAATGAATTTAAGACGATCTATTCGAAATAACATAAATTAGATTGTGCAAGGTTGTTATTAGACTAACTTAAAATTTTACAAATTTTTGAACTAAAAGTTTACGAATAAGGGGTTTTGCAAAATCAAATACAAATTTTTGTGAGATATTAGAATTTAGAGTAATTTTATATGAAAAATCCAAATAGTAATCAAAATTGCAAATTAAATAAATTATGAAGTTATTAAAAACTAACGACAAGGATTCGATGAACTCGTACGAAATTTATAAACTCAAATTCACTCGTAAACCATATGTTCATAGAGATCTTTTAATTAAACTAACCTTCTTTTGCTCTATGACAAATCTGAACCGTTCTTCTATATTTTGCACGGATCTTAAAGCTCTCCCCTCTCTTTTTAATTCTCCTCTCTTTTCTTTCTCTCCCTGGCGCAAGGGTCCGCCCTAGAGTACTACAGACGGGCCGGGCAGGGCCGGACGGGCACGGGCGGGCACTGGCACGGGCGTCACGGGCACACGGGCACAACGGGCCGGGCATCACGGGGAAAAAAAAAAATCTGCCCTGCTCGTTTAATCCCGTGCCCGTCACGGGCCCGGGGTGGACGGGCGGAGGCCTTTTTTTTTTTTTTTTTTTTTTACTTTTTTTTTCTGTTTTTTTTTTTTCTTTTTTTTCTGTTTTTTTTTCTATTTTTTTTTGTTTTTTTTTTTTGTTTTTTTTTTCTGTTTTTTTTATAAATTCAAATTATAAATAATTATAAATCCAAATTCATACCAATAAATTATAAATCCAAATTCATACAAATTTAAATTCATTTGACGTGGTTGTAACTCGATAATTTTTGTTATAATAAAATATAAATTAAAAATTTCTTAAATCAATTACTTTAAATAATTAAGCTCTTATTTTAAAACAATAGATTAAAAAATAAACAATGTTTTTTGGCACTAAACGACGTTTTTTGGCACTAAAAACCTTGAACTTAATTTTTGAGGCACTAAACGACGTTTTTTGGCGATTCTGATTTTCCGAATATCCGGGGTGAACCCCGGGGTGACGGTCGCCACCGTCTCCTCCTCCCCTTTCCGAATTGACGTCATACGCGTCAATCCGACTTTCCTAGCAGAAGTTATGGCCGTTTAAAGTTTTAAAAAAATATATCTCATTTTTATTTTAAAAAAAAAATGGAGAGGGTGGGCCGGTGGGGTCCTGCTGTGGTGGGGGCCGGGGGGGAAATTTGAATTTCAAATTTGTTATTTTTGGAAAAAAAAGGAAAGGGCACGGCACGGGCACGGGGGCGAGGCGATCACGGGCGGAAAAAAAAAAAACCATGTCCGGCCCGTTTAACGCCCGTGCCCGTGTGCCCGTGTGCCCGTGTGCCCGTGGGTGCCCGTGGCACGGGCACGGGCATGAGCAGGGCACGGGCAGGGCACGCCCCCGGGGGCAAAATTCGAACACTAGTCCGCCCCTTTCAAACCTTTGGTCTCTCTCTCTCTTGGCGCCTGGAGAGAGAATTGGGTCTCTCTCTCTCTCCCACGCGCGATCGATCGAAATTCTTCGCTGTTCCGTCGCTCGTCAGGTAACCCATGCCCCTCTCGCAACTTTGCTTCCCCTTGCGACGAAAGTCGCTGCTGTCCCGTCGGTTGGTACGAGAGTTGGTACCTGCTCTCTATATTAACCCCTATTTGGGGGATTGATTGATTTTTTTTTGTTCTCTCTCTCTCTCGCTGGTTTTGGTTGTTTGATTTTTTTTGTGCTCATGTGTTGAGATTTTTCGCCCTATTTTGCCCTATTTTTCTGTTTACCCTCTGATCTCTCGAACCCTAAGGGTTTGTCGGTGATTGTGCTTGCGATTGATATCTTTGGCCGCCTTTGAGAGCCTTTTCTGGTGCTCGGAGGCGTTCATTCTTGTGGTGCTCGCTGATTTCCGTTGACGGCAGTGAGGCGAGGTGTTTACCTTGATACCGGCCTAATCAAACCCGTCGCTGCCTCGCTTCTCTCGGGTAAATGATTAACCCCCTCCACTTGTGCTTTGCTTATGGGCTGTTTGTGTTTGCTTGTGTGCTGGTCTGTTGCTTGATTCCATTGGTTGGGCTTGTCCCTTTGTTCTCTTCTTGTGTATCTGACTTGTGTTGTTTGTATTGTTGCGATATGTGTGTGTGGTTGTGATGCGATATGTGTGTAGGTACCAGCCCAGTGACACCATCGGTACTGGTAGTGGTGTTTGGATTCGGACGTGTGCCTTGAGTTAACTGTGCGATTTTGGTTCTGTGATTTGGTACCAGCCTTGAAATGACAGGGACCCTAATGCAAATAAATTAAAATTTTGGGTTTTTGTGAAAAATACCAACCTTAGACGAATTATGGTAATTTTAGAGGCCTAAATAGAAATTTTGTATTTTGAATTGATGGGTTCGGCCTTGGCTGAAATTTTTACATTTTCGGACTTAGGCCAGACTCAAAAAAAAAAATATATATATATATTAATTATATATGGGGGCTAGTTTTAATTAAAATCCAATTGGGCCTTTACACCAAATAATTGAATTTGGCCGACGTTGATTGAGTTGCACAAACTCCACATTTCAATAAAATATCGCATGGATTAAATCGTCGTAAATTTGGATTTGATTATGAGACGACGTAGATTGATCGTAAAGCATAATTAGGAGTAATTAAGAAAAATAAAATCACATTAAATACAACACATGTAGTTACTTAGGATTAATAAATTAATAAAAATTGATGCGATAAAACCAAATCTAATTATATTGTTAATTAATAAGAACAATTAATTAGCAAAATATCTCGTTATGTATCTATAATTTCTTTTGAGCTATAGTAGTTAGCGTAACTAATTAAAATAAAACACCCATCACATTGAATAAATTAAAAGTTTAATAACAAGTTTTTAATTTAAAACATTTATTTTTATATATTTTTGAAACTTAAATGAAAATTTGTTGCTAATTAATAAAGCAATTAATTAACAACCTATTTTTATTTAGTTATTTGTAATTAAATCTTAACTTTCAAACCGTAGTAGTTAGCGTGATTAATTAAACAAAAATTCCCTATTTAGATATTTTTATTGTTATTTTCACTCTATAAATTTGTAATTAAACTATGTACGCGGGTATCACGATAATTAGATTAAGTCATATAATTAGTGTCGAATCCGAAGAGTTGCAACCAAAGTTTTCCGACGTAAACTATCGCACCTTTAAATATGTTAATACGTACCAATTTGCTAAAATAAAATAAATTAAATGCGTGTCCTTACCTTATATATGTATTAGAATAGATTAGTAATTAACCAACACATATTTTTACCGAATAATTATTTAATAGGCGTAATTAGAATAATAATAAAATAACGAATTGCGCGATGTAGTTAGAAATAATAAAAACACGTAATTTAGTTAAAAGTTTTGTTTTTTTTAAATCTTATAACCAAATCATGAATCTAAAATATAAAACAACTAAACTTTATTAAACTAAATATAAATTTAGTAATAAGTATATAATTTACATATTTTATTAAAATGTTAACATTAGGGATTTTTATTTTATTTATAATTTAGCTTCCGAAACCAAATTTCAAGCAACTAAAATATTTATGATTAATTCAAATGAAACCGAAGTAGCTAAGTAATTAAAATAGATTAAATTAAGTAGAACACGTGTAATTTACCGCAACCCACGAATAATTAGTTTTGCAAATATTTCGACATTAGAATTTTAACAAGCAATATCTTCAAATTAAAATATTAAAAATACCATATATTTTTAAATCAAGTTAGACTAAATTATATCAAAGTGAATAATCAGTATCTGACGAAATTAATAATAAAGATTAATGCTAAGCTTGATGGCATGAAAGCGAACGATCAACATCTGACTAAACCGGTTCAGCCCGACTGACCGGAACGATAATTTTTATAAACTAAAATAAATAAGAAAATTACATAAACATATTGGGGCGAGGGTTGGTATAATCTAGCGTAGATTTTTACTTAGTTAAAATTACGTAATTTCAGATCAGCAGATCCCGTACGAGTCTGATCCATGGACCGATCCGACTGACGCGTAGATCGGAGCATAGGAGGACCCCGCTGCTTTCGCTGAGGATTAACTGCCGCGTCTTCAGCCGTACAGGTGTGGGATATCTGAATTATTTCTTTCGTGGGCGTGCTCTTACCAAGTCGTTCCACTTGACCTGTCATCCGCACTTTATTTTTAAGTAGATGCATTAAAACTGTAGAGCATGTTTATTCTTTCTGTACTGTAGGTAGAATTGCATAAGCCCCGATAAATAAAAGAATTTACTGTTTTATAGGTTATTAGATTGCCTTCTTCTCGTAGCAGACAATAATATTATTGCATAATTATACGCATGCATTGGTGAGAGCTGAGTAGAGACTGAATGACTGCGCTCCGACTCGTGGAATGGGATGCGAGTCGGCCTCGCAGCCATTGAGCCGGGGAGTCACTTGACTTTCTGGATGGTCTTTTAGGACTTATATTATATGTATAAACTTTGATGGTATATATATTATTTCGATCATTTTACCATTACGTGCGGGCCGATCTCGAGCCCCGAGGCACGAACGATTCTGGAGTGATCTCCACCTACATTAGGAGCTACATTGCCTAGAACGGTTCCGAAGGCCGATCTTGAGCCTTGATGTGTGGGGGCCGATCTCGAGCCCCCTGTTCCTATTTTTCTGGCCAGACGGTAGAGTTCTCACCTGCTCATGAGGGATGAGATTAACTATTTTTACGACATGCTTTGTATGATTTCTCCTATTTTATATGTTTGGTTA
Organism: Carex cristatella; assembly: GCA_024447775.1. Taxonomy (NCBI): domain Eukaryota; kingdom Viridiplantae; phylum Streptophyta; class Magnoliopsida; order Poales; family Cyperaceae; genus Carex; species Carex cristatella. The sequence goes on along the minus strand of JAJHPF010000027.1, from coordinate 1,014,093 downwards.
TGAATCGTTTTAGAGAAAGGAGCAAACACCGAATTGAGATATGTCAATCGGCTAGCGTGCTAATCATATGTGGCAATGCTCGATGTCAATAGGCAACTTGTATCATTGGACTCTTTAATCGCAGTCCTTAGACATATCTTGAGGATCTTTGATCTGATTAGCACAGCACGGGGTGACTTTTATTCGTACTATTATTATAAATTCTATACTCAGTATTCCGATTTTCCCGTTTTGACTATCAATAGTATATTTTTCTTGGATTTTTGTTTTGGGGAAACTTTCGCATGTTGGCATATTAGAGTAACCGCATCATGATTAATCATTAAAAGTATTTTGATTTTTATTAGATATTGAGATAGGATCACACATATGCATATTTAATTTCAAGCATAACTGTATGTAAAATTATAAGTAAAAGTGCTTTGACCGTAGAGGACCCCTGAGGAAATAGTACTGGGTCACATACTGGGCGATTCGTCGCTCACCCACAAATTGTTTCGTGGGTTTTAGGTACAGGGTCTGGCGATCCGTAGCAGGAGTTGTCAGGAGCTGTTCCCGAAGCCCACTCCGCTTGACGGCTAGGTTCATTGCTTGATTTGATCTGCGAATCCGTATTTGTGCTTTTGTATACGGGGTTGATAGATCATGTGCTATCTTTTGTTTAGATTATGTTTTGGATGTGACTTGGACTGTTGTATTAATATGTATATGTATTTATTGATATGTGACTTTGGTTTTATATATTTATATTCGACTTCCGCTGCATATTGATGACTACTCTCAGCCTTGCGTGTTTAACTGATTAATAAACACGAGGCAAGGTTGATCACACATTAATTCAGATATTCTGGTTTGGGGTGTGACAATATATTTATACATTCAAAGATCCAATTGGGGTACCAATTGATCCATACAATTGATTCAAATATTTCATTTACTTTATTGATTATTTTTCACGCACTATTTGAATTTATTTATTAAAAGAAAAATTCATGATTTTCTCAACTTTTAAATAATTTGTAAATATTCTTTCAAACCAATACAACACTAATATAAAAAAAAAATATTGTGAACGGATAATGAAGCTCAATATATTAACCAGGATTTTTCAGATTTATTAGAAAACACTTTGTACCAAACTACAAATGTAGACACACGACAACAACGTCAACATGTCTCCAAAATTTTGTTTTGTCTAAGGTCGGAAATTGACATCGACAAAATTAAACTAATAGAACCCCGTGCCTAATTTTACAAAATGAGCACCGAGACAAATTATATAAAGATGAAATTAAGTGTATTCTTTTTATATCTTCGTCACAAAAATATATTAAATAATATTTTAAAAGGATTGGATTTCCTTTATGTAATTACTGGTTGCTAGATAGTCTACTTTTAGCATATACTAAAAGTAATACGATTATCTAGACTTTGAAAATGAAAATATAAATCCTAGATAGTCTACTTTTAGCATATACTAAAAGTAATATGATTATCTAGACTTTGAAAATGAAAATATAAATCCGTCATACATTGATTTTTTTTTTTATTTCCCTACTTTATTTCCCTACTTTATCCTACTTTATTTCCCTACTTATATAAAGCTTAGTTAGTTAAGTTTGATACAATGTAATATAAAAATGTAAAATTTGGTTTCAAAGCACATTCTAATATAGAGATCATGTTGAATGGCTTGGATCGACTGTTTGGACTTTAAAAATTGTAAAACCGAATGTCGTAACATGTTGTAACTTTCAATTTTGTAAATAGTTCCCTCCTCATGCTATATACCAAAAGTAAGACTAGCTAGTGTAAAAAATAAAAAAAAATCTTTAATTTTAAAGTTTTCACCATGCCCAGAGAAATATCAAGTATTTACAAATAGTACATCAAGTATTTATATCTAATATATAAAGTGTTTTTACCAATATTCTTCTTGAGCTATATACTTAAAATATTTATAAGCCTGAATACTTAAGCTCTCAAGTATTTATACCAAGCATGTTAAGTCTTTATACATAGCATATCGAGAAGAGAAAAATAGGGTAGCGAATAGAAAAAAAAAATTCAATATGGATCTCATTTGAAAGAAAATATCGAGTACAAGACGTCCGTAGTTTTAGATTAGCAAGATTTCTCACAGATCTTCAGAAATTTGAGTGAGATTAAACGGAGAAAAAAAAATCCTCCTATGATAATGTATAAAAGATATATAGATGGGTGATGAGAGAAAGAAATGAATAATTTTTATTTTTGAGATGTAAATATTTATACCTATGCGTACAAGTATTTATATATAACATATTAAGTATTTATCATTAACTGATGAAGTCTTTATAAAGACTAGACATGTCAACTCTTTATGAAGATTGCCCTAGTAACTTTTTTTTGTGAGGGCAAAAGAGCAAAGTAAAAAAAAAAAAAATTAATAACTGGGTGTAGAAATATAAATTTAAAAAAAAATAGACTTGAGGGACCTGACAGAGAATTGTACGTGGGGAAATAGATAATTTTTCTTCATTTAGTTAGATAAAACGCTCATAATATCATAAATAGAGAAGGTTATAACAAACACAGAATAATTAAGCCAACAAAAAGAAATTACCTTATAAGAGATTAGTCGCCTCTTCTTCAAGAATCACCTAGTTGCAGCTAGCTCTAGTATAACAACTTCCACTGCGTCACAAAATGCAAAACTGGAATTTATTGGTGTAAAAGAGAAAAGGAAATTAAATTATTTCTATCAAAATTCCAAATTTTAGAATTGAGAGTAACAGAAGGGAGGGAGAAAGAGATATTGCACCATTTCAAATTATATCCTTTTAGAGAGATAGATTTTGTGTTTCTTTTAGAGAATCTGTGTCTGTTTGTTTGCAATCGTTAATTATAAAACGTAAAAATAAATTCTATTAAAATTTTAAAAGATTGTAATTAAATGAAATTGATGAAATGTTGGAATAAAGATAGTAATTCGATAGGAAATAATTATTCAAATTTTATTTGGCGCCTAAGAAATAGTGTTTTGACACAGGTCGCTATTAATTCCCAAATAAAACTATGCAAACCATATAATAGAGTAACAATCCTATGCTTTTTTTCCAGTTCGATCAAACCTTTTTCATTCCGAAATAACGTTGTAGGACAAAGTAATAATATAACTTGATGTGTTTTGAACTATTAATGAGAATAAAAGGTGCATGGATATAATAAAACATGTGCTGATTACAGTCTTTATCAATTCGTTTTTATATATATTTTTGAATATATTTTAATATATTAAGTAACTACGTACATTCCCAACCACCTTCTCCCAAATAATATAACAAAAATGTTTACCTTGCTTCTGGTATATATTGAGAAATGTCCAACTTCCTGCTCAGTGTTTTGTGATTTTGTTTTCCAATATTAATACTCCACTGCATCGCAACATCCCAAAAGGGAATTAATTAATTTGTGTAAAAGTTAAAAGAGAAATTATAAATTCGGAATTGAGGAGGAAGGGAGGCAGCGCAAGAGAGAAACTTACAGAGAGAGAGAGAGAGAGAGATTTTGTGTTTTTTTTAGATAATGTATGTTATTTTGTTTTGTGTAGGATCCCGTACAGCTTTCGGAACTTAAGAGATAACAATAACGTACATAGCAAGCCACAAATTAATTAACACATCAATTCACAGATTCTTATGCACACCACTACGTAAAGGTTGAACTGCCAATTAAAGATGAGGATATCGTGAGAGAGGAGGCTTGGAGTTGGAGTTGGTCTCAGGAAAAGAATTTGTGCAGACAATATGGGCAGGTTTGCAAGTTCAGATATTAAAAGTGCTTTAGCCTCGCCTTGGAAGCATGGAGTTAATTAATTTCGTCCCAAAACAAATTCAATGCAATATCCACATGTAGAATAACATCTCATGATTCGTCTGTTTTAATTATGCACGAATTTGGAAGTAAGCTTCAATATTTCAATTAAAGTCAATTTGATTTAGTTGAGAGTATTCAATTCATGCGTTAACAAGATACTCGTTTTGTGGAATTTAAATCTGCTGAAATCCCTAAAATCCGAGATCCTAGCCGTTCTGGTTTTCCTGCGCAAGCATTTCGGAACAGATCGACGTCTGGATCTAGATTGCAGAGATTTTAGAAACACTGTTCATTCGTCTCGGATTGGTCAGTAGATTCGAATCTCGTTTCGCTCCCCTAACTTCTATGTTCTCCTAACTTCTTTTGTTGGAATACCTCATGGTCCACAAAAACAAACTATTGTTGTAATATATTAAAAGACACGCATCCAGCCATTTAGTAAAAAAATCATATCGATAGCTAAAATGTAAAACAATGCAAAAAATCAATTGAAATTGTGAAATATATATGTCATACGTACATTAAATTATCGATAGAGGAATAGAGCACTAGTACATAAAACGCGACTATACACGGTCTGTAAAGCTAATGACACACGATTATACGACCGTGTCAGCAAGCGTCATGTACGAATTGTTGAGATAAATTTTCATAAATTCAGATAGTTTGAAATTAATTAAAATAAATCAAATTGAAACAATATTATTCAGATCGTCTATGAGAAACTGTCCTTAAGCGTATTCTGTCTCTGTTGTCCAAGACTTGAAATTACCAACAAGATAATCTAGAAATGTCACTTCTTAGGCACGATCATGAAAGTGACTGAATGGGGTTACAAAGAATATTTTATTTCTTTGTTTTTTTCTCAGATACAAAACAGAGAGAGAATATTAATCACATATATCCAATATGAAGAATGACAAAGTGTATTAATAAAGGTTATATAACAGCTAATGGATAGAGTTAATAGATGACAACTAATGACAACCAATTCCAGTTTGTACCCTTTTAACGAACATGTGTTAACTCAAATTTAATTGGATTAGTGAATTTAGCTGTTAACAGTTTTTACTACGACAGTAATAATATTAATAATATAATATTGAATTTTGATCTCAACAACAGATATCTTGGCAACATTAGAACTGAGCAGCATAATTAGATAACAGGAGGGTACTGAATTTAAGTTTCAACATGAATAGGAGGGTATACATTGTACACAGTTTCCGAATGGTGTCTATATAATGCTAACATATATAGTTAACATAAATGAACCTTGTCAGGTCTAAGAAAAAAATAGTGAAAATGGAGATTTCTACGTGGTCAAAATAACCATGGACAATAACAAGGGTTATACACATGGTTTCTATAAGGCATTCTTGTACTAATTTGGAAATTATACAGTTTTTTATTTAGGACCGTGTAAGATATATATATTTTTTTAATTCAATTTATGATTGGCTACCTTCCATATTTACTAGTCATTCACCATATAATTAATATTACACATTCATAATTCAATAAATATTCCACATCACAGAATACATAAATCAATCATATTCATTCAACATTCAATAAACATAAATCATTACTGTATTCCACATTAATTTAACATACATATATTCATAATTCAACAAAATATACAACATACATGTACATTTTATGAGATATGCTTGCTTTAATTTCTATAACTAACATGCTTTATCTGTAGGTGGTCAGCTTGTTATTTTTAGACAACCATGAATAAAGAATGTCATCGGCTTCAAAAATGTGGATGGACCAGTGGAATGTCCGTGTGGTGTTCCACTCGACAGTCTTACTTGAGCTGAGTTGATGTATAATATCTTTCAGTTTCAGGTAAAGAGATTAAACCGCAACTCATCAGTCCAACTAACCCACTGGGTTGAACACCACAAGAATGTTCTACTGATCTTCCACATTTCTGAAACTGATGACAACTCTTGATCCATCATTGTCTTTAAATGATGACAAGCCAATCATCCTACAGATAAATATGTTACTTATAAAATTTAAACAAGTTAAAGAGAAGAAAGATAAAAAAAAAAACCAAGTAAAAAGTAACTATCTATAATATATCCAAAAATCTCCTTCAAGGACGTACCCAAGTTGTCATAATCGACATTTTGATTCCCCCAAGCAGATAATAAATGAGTACCAAGATCAAGGATTGCCATATGTTTTAGAAGAATACATGTATGATCGGATTAAAAACAACAATCGGATATGTTCTTGGCTTGCACTGATTAATAAATCTTTTCCCAACCAGCACAGTGCGCCATCTTCCCTTTTCCCGATTTTTTTTTAAATAGAAATAAATAAATTGATTTCAATGGAACAAGCATCAATCGCGTTAGATTTCCAAAAAACACCAACACCGAGGCACTGAGGAAGAAATTTGTGCCTTCGCATTCAGTAGAAACTCGTTAGAAAAAAATGTCTTCCATCCTCCATCGTGAAAGTGCTTCGGTGGAGGTGCTTTTTTAAAATACAACATGATTGATGCTTGTAGCCTTGAAATCAATTTATTTATTTCAATTTAAAAAAAAAATCATTTTCCTTTCAAATAAAGATATACAATGTTATTAGACACACAACAAAGATTTGCGGACTATTTTTTTTTAAATAGAAATAAGAAATGGATTTCAAGGGGAACAAGCATCTTTCACATTGGAATTCCGAAAAACAACTACAACGAGTGCCTCAGTGGAGGGTGTAAATCACTTTCAAAGCCATTTCTGTGGAGTGTTGAGGCACATTTTCTCCCTCCACCGGCGCAGTGTCTCAGTGGAGGTGTTTTTTTAGATTTCTAGCATGAAAAGTAATTGTTCCCTTAAAATCCGTTTTTTTATTTCTATTTAAAAAAATAATCAAGATTCGATGTAAGTTATAAAACAGAATTTGCTAAAAAAAAAGGAAGCAAAACAAGGGGAAAACTTAGCTTGAAGGTCGGTAAAATTACCGAACTAATTTAAAAGGGAAATTATTTCTATCAAATACATTATTTTTTTTTAACGAGCCAGAGTCCAATTAAGACGGCGGGGTACCATTAGTACAAAAAAGCTACTAAGTGCGGTCTAAAAATCGGCTTATATACAATTTTTCAATCTTGTCTACGGGATTCGTGTACAATAGGTTGCTAAATTTTACACGGTTTTCGAACCAATGTACAAAAATACTAATCCTACATAGTTTTTGATAAAAAAAAAACCGTGTACAAATTATTTTTCACTGATTTTTTCACCAAAACACATCATACACGATTTTTAAATTAAAATTGTGTATGAAAACCTTAATCCTACACACTTTTTAAAGTGAACCATGTACAATTAAAAAAAAAATCAAATCAAACCCTAGATCTGAATTCAAATCAAGTTCTAGATATGAATTCAAATTGAACCATTGATCTAAATACATACTAAACTAAATTAAAAAAAAAAATAAACCATAGATAATACAACACATATTACATCAATAAAAAGATGAAAATATTACAAAAAAATCCAAAATCTCTGAGACTTCATACATTTACACCGACAATGTCTAAGAAAAATTATGGTAAAGGAAAAAAAATTAAAAATTAGAAAGAAACAATTTAATCTAAAACTTCAACTCAAGTCTTCCTATAAATGTTAAAGTTGTAGATCTCCACACGAACTTTCCAAATAGTTATTGAAAGCTGAAATCGGACACTCCAGTGTCTTTTTATGGCCGTTTGAAGTTTCATCGTCGGAAATTGTCTTTTCGGTGAAGATATCGCCTCTCTTGCCTTATCCCTCACTCTAGCCACACCTGTGTAGATTTACTTGACTCAGATAACGGCCATGTATAGTCTACTGGGAAGAGATGCTTCATAAATGACTTAGAAAAAATAGTGAGAGAGAGAGATGCATTATAACCAGAAGGCACGAATCGATAGCTTGGAAATTTGTCTTTCTTTCATCAAATACATATTATACAGCAAAATCATGTTGAATTGATGGAGCGCCGTCAAAAAATGTTCAAAACTTACAAAAAATGCCCTCCAACATTCATACACAACTTTTTACTAAAAACTGTGTACAACATGGTCAAATTGTTCACGGTTTTACTGTTTACAACTGTGTATGAATGTGCTCCAACATTCATACACAGTTGTAAATAGTAAACACGCCAAAGTTGAGATATCTCAGAAGATGCGAATTTCAAATCACCTTAGGAAATCCCATCCAAAACAGAATTCGCATTCTCTGAGATATCTCAAACTTTGAGTGTTTTTTGGAAAATCTCAACCGTTCAAATATGTTATGCACGAATCTCAAAACAACAAATAATACTGACTCTTGCTCTATCCCCAAGTAGGCACCGTAAATGTCGGTTACGCAAAAGTTGAGATATCTTAGAAGATACACACTCTCCAAAACAAAGGTATTTGATGAGACTTGATTGTTCGCTGGTAAGAAGACATCTATCCTCTTCGTTTCTCTCTCCTTTCGTCAACTGTACGGGGTGAAATTGATTTCTTTTTTTCATACCAGGAGCTCCGACGAGATATTAAGGTGCTTTTTCGAAACTTCTATCGTTCTTTAGTATATAATTTTTTTTTCAATTACCATTTATTTTTCCTTCTTGTATGTAACTCTAACAATGGCAATTTATATAAATTCAATAAATATGACCGGGGTGGTTTTTCTCCTCCTAAAAATGAATTCTTCTAACTTGTAAATGGTTTCTAATCAGAAAATTTTAAATCGAAATTATTTATATTCATCTCTTTTCTAACAAAATGAACTCTTTCCTCATGCTTCATTGTTTCTGATCAGAGTGAATTAAACAAAGAGATCCAAGCTAGAGGAAGCTGAAGAAAATGGAGAAAAAGTGGGACCTAAACGTCAGTGGAATTATGTTGCAATGCTCCAGAATCTCTAGCAAGGTGTGATTTGTGAACCTGTTGTTGGTTTTAGGATAATAGTTGGTATGCTTCAATATGGTGTTACCCGAAAGCAAGAGAGGAGCGGTAGGATGGTCGGGCAGCGGTAGTGTGGCCAGGGAGAGAGAGGGAGAGGGGGAGGGTAGAGAGAGGGATGCGGCGATGGAGAAAGCGAGATTTGGCGGGGCTTTGCGATGGCAATGGGGCGAGCAGAGAGGGGCAGCGGCGGGGTAGGGGCGGGGCTAGGGTTAGAGAGAGGGGGAGGAGGCGGTTTGGTGCAATTTTATATAAAAAAAAAAAATCATACCTAACCCGCCCAGAGGGGGGCGGGCGGTTAGGTTGGGGTACTAGACCGCCCAGTCGTGGGGTGGTCTAGTGCTGGGAGTAAACCGTCCCGAATTGGGTGGTTGGGGTATTTATAAAAATATTTCTGTTTCAAGAGCATATTTGCTATTTTTTTTGGGGTATAAATAAAAAACCGGGAACAAGTTTGATTGGCATCGATTTTTTTTTTTATTCAATTAGTTCCAGCATCGTTCAATTTGCATTAAGATCTGTGCACACAGAAATTGAAGCAGACACATACGGATTATAAAATGGAGTGCACGTATCTTAATGCAGATCGGACGGTAATTGAGCCCATCCAATTAAAATAGGTGCGCATCAGACTTACTCTGAATTCGGTAAAGTTTGATAGATTACACAGAAATCTAAACTTAATTGCATGGATCAGAGTGGGTGTTCAATTAAGTGTGCAAACGGATCGAGATTGGGATATATTCCTCATACATGCCTCGTTAAAAGTGGAATTCACACCCTCTGATATATTTCTGTTAAGATCAAGGCTGTCAAATTAGAATTCAGATTAATCCGGCACAAAATAAAATGCACAAAGTTCTTTAATAATCATGCAGATTTTGATCGGTCGGTCTGAATCTAAACATAGATATCATGTTACATTAGATGATACGAATTTACAACATGAGCCTCCTAATTGTTTTTTTTTTTATGATCTAGCCTTCTAAATATTGTTCTGGGAATTGATGATAGAAAAAATTGTTACACCGTAATAATGGTGCGTTATGACAACTTTTTATTTATTTTTGACGTTGTATAGATTGTGATATTTATAATCAGGTCAAAAAATAGTCATGATATATTAATGATACAGCAGAAAATAAATTTTAGTTTCAAATAAGAAAATATTCACAAGAGGGAATACATCAGGGTTCACTTATGGGGAATCCGTATCCTCACAAGTACCTTTACTAGATGGTGTTCAATTTAATTACCATCCGGACATTTTTTTTTTCTTTCACAAATAATTAACCACAACACGTTAGGCCCACCTGATGTTGTCTATTTTTCATTGGCCCAAGGAAATCACAACAGAAGTGCTCCAATTAAATTAGCATGTGCTGTATCACAAGAGGGAATATAGCAAAACAATAATTGTTTATATCTATCTAAAAATTTAAACAAAATTTAACAATTCGGATCAACCGTTAAAATTTTTAAAACAAAAACAATTAATTCGTAATACAGACCAATCCGCACAGTGCACAATATCTTATCCTCACTCATAGCAACAAATAAAAAATAAATGCAGGACACCAAATTCAGTTCACTACATTAAAATTAATCATCTAATACAACTTTCAACTTCAACAACCCCAAAATTGAAAAAAAAAAAAAAAAAAAAAGAATGATAAAGAAATCTGTAATACATAGACAGTCCATACCATGAATTATAATATAATGATAGATGATAAAGAAATTAATAAGTTGTAATATTATATTATAATATGAAACGATACCTAAATCCGGCATACAAATTCTTCTCATCCACATGTTGAGACCTGCACATTAATGTTTTCCGGTAAAACATAAATAATAAATTACTAAACAGTTGAAATAATTAATTTATACAAATCAATCTCATTAAAATTTATCATTAATCACCTGAGCTTATTCTTCAATACGCCAGGTACTCCCATCCTTGTTGGGAAAGTTAATGGGCTTGGGACATCCCACATATTCCACGTACTTTAAATTCCGAAATGAGCTCCTCAACTCTTCCCAGTTAGTTGGATGAACCAACTTTTTCAAGAACCTGAGGCGTAGTATCTCCACTTTCCAATTATCATGGCAAGGAATTTTAGTAAGGCTTCCACCTCTAATATATAATCTCTTCAACTCTTTTAGCTGTTCAAGGTTCTTCCACTTTGATGCATCAGCTTCTGGATAGCGTCTCATATCCAACTTTTCTAGATACTTTGGTAAAGAGTAGGTTGGTATCTCCTTGTGCTTATTTTCTCCCCATGTAATGGTCAATACCGAAAGACGGTTTAGAGAATTAAAGCCTTGGAAAACTTCAGAACTCAAAATGTTATTGGTAAATCTAATGCTAAGCTTTCGAAGGAAACCTAGTTTTGATAGATCACCCAACCGACAGGATTCGTTTTTGTTTCCCAAGCTGCCGACAACAAAACCCTTTAAAACTTCTAAATAACGGAGCTCACAAACCCATTTTGGCATATAATCTAACAGATAACACCCTGAAATATCTAAAACTTCCAAAAATTTGAACCACACGCTTTCTTCAGAAAATGTGCATCTTATTATTTTTTGTAACAAGGACCTTGGTTTTGGTTTATGTGGTAATTTTTCCAAATTATGACAAGCCCGTAGGTCTAATATCCTAAGGAGGGGTAGTTTTCCAATTGATTCAGGAAGCTCGGTTATTCCTGAAATGCCTCGCAGGCTAAGGTACCCCACGTTTTTTCCCAACTTTTTTAAGAAATCAGTTTGGTCAACCTCAATGTGGTCTTTTGACTTTGTTTCTTCAGACCTAGTTTCCTCAAATCTATTGTGAACCTCTGTCTCTGTGCAACGCCAACTACCAAGTTGAACCACCACCAAGTTATCATGCTTGCTGCTAATGTCAATTAAGTCCTTGGAATTAAGGTACCTCTGGTCTAGATTTAATAGTAGTATCCCAAAATATCTAGGCCCTCCAATTAATAAGCGCCAAGTGCCTTCTTCCCTTTTCTCAGAATGAATGTCACCATACCACCTCTCATTATTGGAGATCAACCACTTATGAAATGTAGGTTCGATGGTGAAGCGATCTATTGCTTTATTTTGCTCTCTATGTACTGGTATGAGGACCTTTTGGTGTATCAATATAGAAAAGTGATCATCAGCAGTAAAGAACCACGGAAAAAAAATGCCCACCACCAGTAAATCACTAATCTCTTCTTCAGTTCTGTGTTTTCTGGAAACATGCTAAGGCTCTTCACGCAGTCTCTACTAAGTGTGTCTAATGATTCTAATAAATCCTCAAATTCTTGAACCTTGGAGACCTCTTCATCCATTTGATAACCTGTATTTGACGATTCCCCCACTTCAATTATGGTGTCTTTCTTAGACAAATCAGAGGCCTTCTCACGAGGTTTCTGATCAATCCAGGTATCAATTTGTCTTTCTATCTTTCCAAGATAACCAACTAGGTCCCAGTCCAATTTTTCTCTACAATTAAGAAAATCTTTGGTCTTTACAACCTCCGAGTTAATTTCATTGATGAATTTCTCCATTTCTGAGTTCTCAGGAACTCTCTCCTTAGCTAGTTTAAGGCGTTTCAGTAGTGGTCTGACGAACTCTGCACTAATGTCGGCTTTCTTTTGCTGGTTGTCGGCTTTCATTTGATGGTTGCTCATTGTTATGGTTTATCAGACCTAAGAAACAACGATTATTCCCATCTTGGTTAGAGGACAAATAAATTATAACATGCATAATAAAAAAATGTTGAAATTAATATGTTTGGTCAAAGAGATTAAAAAGTACTCACTTATCCAATAATTTTTTTTTATTATCTTTATCTGAAAGAAATTTCTTGCGCTGAAATACTAAACATAATTTTGGTGAGGTTACTCCAAAAACTATCGGAATGACTTCAAACAATGAATCCAAACTGTTGAAACTTATATTTGAGAAAAATATATTTAGTCTTTCAACAAAAAAAATTTCTTTCAAGAGAAGAAAAGGAATTAATTATTGGATAAGCTAGTACTTTCTAATCAATTTGTGAACTAATTGCCATTTGAAAGAGGAACAAAGTTCACAGATAAAAGAACTCTACTTTATATGATTTTGAAGTGATGAATAGAGATTTTTTATTTCTCTACTTTATCCTCCATTTTGTGAACGGATATCAAACACCTTAATTTTAAAGTTTTCACGATGTCCAGAGAGAAATATCAAGTATGTACAAATAGTATATCAAGTATTTATGTCTAACATATAAAGTGTTTTTTCCTATATTCTTCTTAAGTCATATACTTCAAATATTTGTAAGCCTGCATATTTAAGCTCTCAAGTATTTATATGTACCAAGCATGTTAAGTCGTTATACATAGCATATCGAGAAGAAAAAAAATAGGGTAGAGAATAGAACAAAAAAAAATATTTCAATATGGATCTCATTTGAAAGAAAAGATCGAGTACAAGACGTCCGTAGTTTTAGATTTGCAAGATTTCTCACAGATCATCTGAAATATGAGCGAGATTAAACTAAGGAAAAAAAAAACCCTCCTATGATGATGTGTAAAGATGGATGGGTGATGAGAGAAAGAAATGAATAATTTTTATTTTTGTGATGTAAATATTTATAAAGATTGCGCTAGTAATTTTTTTTTTGTGTGGGCAAAAGAACAAAGTAAAAAAAAAAAGCCCATGTGTAGAAATATAAATTAAAAAAATAGACTTGAGGAACCACACAGAGAATTGTAGGTGGGAAAATAGATAATTTCTCTTCAGTCAGTTAGATAAAACGCTCATACGATCCTAAATAGAGAATGTTATAATAAACACGGAATGATTAAAGTTAACAAAAAGAAATTACCTTATAAGAGATTAGTTGCCTCTTCTTCAAGAACCTCCTAGTTGTAGTTAGCTCTAGTATAATAACAACTTCCACCGTGTCACAAAATGCAAAACTGGAATTTATTGGGGTAAAAGATAAAAGAAAAATTATTACTATCAAAATTCAAAATTTTAGAATTGAGAGTAACAGAAGGCAGGGAGAAAGAGATCTTGCACCATTTCAAATTATATATCCTTTTAAAGAGATAGATTTTATGTTTCTTTTAGAGAATCTGTGTTTGTTTGTTTTGTGTAGGATTCCATATATATAGCTTTCTCAACTTAATATTTAACAAGAGGAGGAATCAAGTTACAACAAATTTGAGTTACAACAAAGTTACAATGACGATTTTCTTTATTTTCAAAGTCCAAATCGTCGATCCAAACTGTTCAACATGATTATCTAAATAAAATGTGCTTCTAGATCAACTTTTATATATTTTTTTAATTTTTTACTATTTATTAAGTATTTTACAACTTGTCAAATTCAGACCATTGAATTTTGCACCCATCTTAATAAATAGTAAAAAAAATTCAAAAAAATATAAAATTTTATCTTGAAGCACATTTTATTTAAATAATCATGTTGAACAGTTTGGAACGATGATTTGAACGTTGAAAATGAAAAAACTGTTGTTTTAACTTTGTTGTAACTCAAATTTGTTATAACTTGATCCCTCCTCATTTAACAATAACGTACAATGCTCACAACATGCTCATGAGTTACAGAATTGTGCGAGGTGAGATTTTACAAGGTTGAAATACATACTCATGAGTATGCATGGGAATGAACAAAAAAGTGCTAAAATTATTGTCCGGTTGATAGTTGTGGAAAATTTTAATATGAGAGTTATTAATAAAAAAAATTATTTTTAAATGACTTTTGTCAATAATAATAATGTTATTCATAGAAAAAATATAGTTTTCTTTTTAATAGACTTTTATCAATCATATGATAAATTCTAATAATTAAAATATGATAATATATAGAAAATTAAAGTATAAAATTATAAAAATAAAAGGTGTCATGGAAAAATAAAGAATTAATGGTGTTGAAAATAGTAAGAGTAAAAGTGATGTTGAAAAAAATCATAATTAAATAATATAAATAAATCAAAGGAAGCACTTGTCATGTAAATAAAAAACAAAATTAATAAGATGTAACAGATAATAATGAGTTGAGAAGAAAATCGATCGGGTCTCTTCCAATTTCCATGAATTAACAAAATATGTCAAATGGACATGGGAAAATTTTCAATATTGGGGTAGAATTTCTACAGTTTCCGATGAGATGGGATGCAAACTTTTTGTTCCTTGGGCTATCCAAGCAAGCTTCAACATTTCAAATAGACACTAATAAACTTGTTGAATTTTTTTTATTTTTTATGTTGTGCATGTTTTTATTTTTGTTAGGCTGCAGTATTATTGAAATAAAATTTTCTCTAAATTAAGAAAATTTCCATGTTCTTAAAGACTGTGCTTATTATAAATTTATTTAAAAGTAATTTGTAATTAATGTTATACAAAACATATTTTTGAGATGTAAGTTTATCTTGTTTCTTCAATTTTTGATTGTCCATCATAACACCCCTCTGCTTTTAAAAGTAGCTATGGCCAAAGAACATGTTTATTGCAATTCAAAGTAATTATAATATTAATTGTAGGGATGTAATCAATAATTTTTAATTAGTAAGTTTACTCTTTTCGCACCATTATGGTTGCAATCGTTAACTATAAAATGTAAAATTAAATTATATTAAAATTTCAAAAGATTCTAATTAATTGAAATTGACGAAATATATATAGGAATAAAGATAGTACTTCCAAATTTTATTTGGCACCGAAGAAATAGTTTTTTGACACAAGTCACAATTCCCAAATAAAACTATGCAAACCATATAATTGATATAAATATTTATACCTATGCGTACAAGTATTTATATATAATATATTAAGTATTTATAACTAACATATGAAGTCTTTATAAAGACTAGACATGTCAACTCTTTATGAAAATTGTGCTAGTAAATTTTTTTTTGTGAGGGCAAAAGAGCAAAGTAAACATATAAATTAAAAAACTTGAGGGACTGAACAAAGAATTGTAGGTGGCAAAATTGATAATTTCTCTTCATTTAATTAGATAAAATACTCCTACGATCCTAAATAGAGAAGGTTATAACAACCACGGAATGATTAAAGCCAACAAAAAGAAATTACCTTATAAGAGATTAGTCGCCTCTTCTTCAAGAATCACCTAGTTGCAGCTAGCTCTAGTATAACAACTGCGTCACAAAATGCAAAACTGGAATTTATTGGTGTAAAAAATAAGAGGAAAATTATTTCTATCAAATTATAAATTCAGAATTGAGGAGGGAGGGAGGCAGCGCAAGGGAGAAACTTACAGAGAGAGAGAGAGAGAGAGAGAGATCTACCTGCTTTCTTCAATTAATATTTCAATTAAAGTAAGCTTGATTTAGTTTAGAGTATTCTACCTGCTTTCTTCCGGTGACCCACCAAAATCCTTTTCTCCCAAAAAGCTAATTTTACAATTGATGCGTTCTTCATTTCCTCCGAATTACCAAGTATTGGAGAAACCAATCACCTCTGCTTTAATAGGTAACTGGAATTGTCCTTTCTTTATCAAACAAAGAACATATTGTGCCTTTACTCCCGAGTTGTCCCCTTCAAAATCAAAGTGGAATCCACTCACCCAACATAATTGTGCGCATCAACCAGCGGCTAGTGGAGGCATCTATATTCCTCTTTTAATTCCTTTTGTCATGCCTTTCTCATAATACACCAACAGTTTATTCTTTGTAACTAGTTTCACCTCCATCTAAAATACAGAAGAGAAATGGCTGAGACCATTGTAAAGTTTGTGCTAAGGAAGCTCATTGATGTTGGAGTTAAAAGAGCATTGTAATGTCTAGTGGTTTCTTGTTATGTCCACATTTAAACATATCAAAAAAAATATTGGGGAGAGATGGATGATTAATTGTCAAAGTGTTAAAGAATAATTTGCATGCTTGAACTGCCAATTAAAGATGAGGATACCGTGAGAAAAGAATTTGTGCGGACAATATGGGGACTGGGGGAGGTGTGAAGAACTATTTATTATTAAGTGGGAATTTGCCCGTCTGATTGCTTTTTGCTGTTCTTTCTTCTTGCCAAACAAACAAAGGTTACAAAGCCGTATCCTCTCTATTATTACAGAGAAAGGGCCTCACTTTACGGTTTGAGATTAAATCTCAGCCGATTTGATATTTGGGAGGAAATAGAGGACAGTATTATTGGACTTTGAGATTAGTGCCAAGTCAAAATGAATGGTCCGGATTCACTAATTGTAAAAGATTCCCTTCTGCAGTAAGAGAGAGGATGTGAATTCTCTCCTGTCGTGTCCACAACTGTTGTAATCTTGAAAAATATAAGGAAAATATTACTTGAGATCAGGGTGTTCATGATGAGCTGCCTCAGCCTTAGTTCAGATATTAAAATTTCTTTAGCCTCACTAGGGGTGTCAACATGTACGATAAGGGTTGGGTCAAAGTATTTTCATACTCGTACCCGTTACAAATTATTCTTACTCGTATCCTACCTGTACCCGCTACAGATTATTTTACCCGTACCCTACCCTTACTCGTTATGGTTGTCGGATAACGAAACGGTAACGGATAAATAACAGGTAATACTAATATAATAATTATTTTTATTATATATTAAATAAAACATTAAAATATATACATTCATTTGACATATGCATAGTACTTAATTGAAAAAAAAAATTCTTATCATGCTAAGCGCAAGTAAACTAATTAAAGTACTCTTTTCAATGCCTATTGATATATATAATATATATATAATTTTTCTTTTTTAATTATCCGATCGGGTAACGGGTACGAAATAGGCTTACCCGTACCCTTACCCGTTTAGATAATAAAAAAATATATTTACCCATACCCATATCCAATAAGTTTATAAAAAAAAAAATCTTACCTGCATCCGTCTTATCGGATACAATACGGATCGGATAAACGAGTAAAAGGGTGCAATTGACACCCCTAAGCCTCGCCTTGCAAGCATGTAGTTAATTTTGTGCCAAAACAAATTCAATGCAATATTTGACCACATGGGCTATGTTTGGATTGTCTAAGAATAGCACTATTCTCATAATAGTAGTGCTATTCTAAATTAGGGCCATCCAAACAACTTTCATTGCTATTTGGAATATGCTAAATAGCGCTATTATGTTGTTCCAACAAAAAGTAGGAATAGCTTTGAGTTAGCACTTTTTTTATACACATGGATTCTATAAGGCATTCATGTACTAATTTTGAAATTATACATAGTTTTTTTTTTTTTATTTAGAACTGTGTAAGATTTTTTTTTAAATTCGATTTATAATTGGCTAGCATCCATATTTGCTAGTTATCCAACATAGAATTAATATTACACATCCATAATCTACTAAATATTTAACATCACATAACACATAAATCAATCATATTCATTCAACATTCAACAAACATAAATCATTACTATATTCCACATTAATTTAACATTCAGATATTCATAATTGAACAAAATTTACAACATACATAAAAATTTAATGAGATATGCTTGCTTTAATTTCCGTAACTTACATGCTTTATCTGTAGGTGGTCAGCTTGTCATTTTTAGACAACCATGAATCAATAATGTCATTGGCTTAAAAAATGTGGATGGACCAGTGGAATGTCTGTGTTCTGTTCCACTCGACAGTCTTACTTGGGCTGAGTTGATGTATAATCTCTTTCACTTTCTTTCACACCTCCGATCTGGAGGTGCGACAGACCTACCGCGTCTATTTTTCCATTCAAATTTACGTAACACAATACACGAATCTTTTTATGTATTTCCAATAGCATCCATTATTTTTACCACATCCCAAATTATTTTACAATAATTATCTGACCATTTATAGTGGATGATGCTAGATGAATTTTCTGCACCATGTCAGATAAAATAATCCCAAATTCCATATCTTTAGGTGGCCCTGCTATCAATTACAATCCCAAAAGCGTTTCTCAATCTTCGTCAAATAAATTATTTCTCAGTGCTGATTGCCACTCAGATTATTGGATTCGAAGGAAATCCATATTCAGAATGAAATCACCGCACGAGAAATTAACAGTTCATTTTAAAAGGACGAATACAAATGCTCAATATCAGTATCCAATAGAACAACAACAATTACATAGATAAATCAGAACTCAATGAATCTTATCGGAATAAATGGTTTGGGTCTAAATCTTTTAAACCATAAAGTCTGGTAATGTTTAGTTTCTTACCTTTACAATTTCTAGTCTGGTAACACTGACAAATACCATAACAAGTATCCATCGTGTTAGGGCTTATACTGTTCTATCCATCCTGACAATTTGTTAATAGAAACAATATAGAATCAATATCTCAATGCCTTCAGTATCAGAAAGAAAATCGATGATAAGACAGTTTTAACTATCCTGACAATCAGTTAGCAGAAACAATACAAAATCAATATCACAGTACTGTCATTATCGGAAAGAAAATCATTGATAAGACAGTTACCACAGTTCATTAATCTTACAGTCACAATTTATATTTATTCAATATCTCCTACCCAACCGGTACTGGTTCAGTTGGGGCCATTCACCATATGCGCATAAGGGTCCTAGAGTAAAGTCTAGTAGCTAGCTAGACTTTACGATATATTAATCATTTTTCTCCACTATATGGAAGTTCAAGGATTATAGTATTCAATATTCAATCAATTCAGTCACTGTGGTCTCAATCAATCATTTGAAATAAGAATCAATCAATCGATAAACAATATCAACATGATAGTCAATAGACTTACCTGTAATTCAGTTTCAATTATATTGGGCCATGCATATGATGCAACAGTTTAATCAATGCAGTCAATCAAATATTCAAAATGCACAGCGAGTTACGATTTAATTCCTAGTCATGAATCTTAGACTAATCCAATAATCTCGCACCTGATAATGTCGGGCAATATGCGAGGTCACTAGCAGTCTTTTCTTCGTGAACCTTTTGTATCGTCAATCTTATCTGTTAATTTGCCTATGTCAGAATAATGATATTCTAATCAATATATATTTATAACAATAAAATATAACATAATAATTTGTGTATTTCAATATTTAAATCTCGTATGTTATTCAGTGACTTCCTTTTATCATATTTAATTTATTTCCCTTTATATATTTTGAGATTGTTTGATGCTACATTATATCAGACAAATTCTAATATTTTTTGAATGAACATATTGATATCACACATTAGTATCACACAAATACATGTTTAAATAATAGAAGTACCCATTTTATATACTCATTAGATATTTAATTCAATTTCAGTCTAATAGTCTATATTCGGATCTAGTCTCATTTATTTCAATCCAACAGTCCAATTATCCATTATCCAAACATCCAATTCTAACTTCCCATTTCCTTATTCTTTTATTCAGAATTTTATTTCTTCTTTAACATTTATATGTTCAAATATTCACTTTTCCATGACCCCTCTCACAATTTAATTTACCATATCATATGTATTTACATGACCCCTCTGACAATTTAATTTGCAAATATTGCAAAATACATCCGTCCTATCTTTTTTTTCTTTTACGTTCAGGGGCTTCTGAACATTTAATTAGGTATATGGGTATCCAAACTAAATTAGTACAGACTTAGTACCAATTTTCATAACACATCAACCACCCCAACCCACTTTGCAATGTATTAGAAAGAAACTAAACAATCGGTACAAAGCAAGTTGCTCAGTACAAAATAATGTATAGTTAAGGTTTATGCCATCCAAAATGATCAGGAATTGAATCAATCACAAAAACCCTTTGCATCCCAAAATTTGTTTAGCCATCACAACCGAGAAAATAATAAAAATAACATAATCAAATTAAGATATCATGTCCAAATCCAATTAAAAGAAAAATGATATATGAGAGATCTCAGGAAATTCATGTACACAATTAAACAAGATTTCTGTATATTTCAATTCACCCCAGGAATATGGTTTGCTTTCTATATTTTCACTAACTACCAAATTCTTAATAGTTGAGAATAAATTTCATAGCTAATAAACCAAAGATATAGGAGATTACCAATAACCGTGAAGCCCTCTGAAAGAGAGTACCGGCCAATGATTGAATAGCAAAAACCAAGTTAAAATTGAAG
This sequence comes from Carex cristatella, assembly GCA_024447775.1. Classification (NCBI taxonomy): domain Eukaryota; kingdom Viridiplantae; phylum Streptophyta; class Magnoliopsida; order Poales; family Cyperaceae; genus Carex; species Carex cristatella. The sequence continues at coordinate 993,150 of JAJHPF010000027.1, read as the reverse complement.
ATCATTTCTCTGTTCTTTTTTTTTTCGTTTCTTTCTTTGCTCTTTCGTTTCTCCTTTGTTTCCTGATTTTACATTTTTTTTTCTTAGTTTTCTTCGTTTCTCCTGTTCTTTCCTGATTTTTTCTCCTTTCGTTTCTCCTTTTTTTTTCAGACATTTTGTTATTTATTTTCAGATATTAATCTCATATAATTATTTTGCGTGATGTTACACTTTCACGCACAGAGATTAAATCGCAACTCAGTCCGGTTAGTCCGCCAGGTCGAACACCACAAGAATGTTCACTCAAATTCCACATTTCTGAAACTAATTGCAACTCTTGATCCGTCGTTGTCTTCAAATGACAAGCCGATCATATAAAATATGTTAGTTATTCAAATTTAAACAAGTTAATGAGAAGAAAGATAAAAAAAACCAATTAAGTAAAAAAGTAACTATCTAATTTATCCAAAAATCTCCTTCAAGGACCCAAGTTGTCATAATCGGCAATTTGATTCCCCCAAGTAAAATAATAAATGAGTACCAAGATCAAGGATTGCCATATGTTTTAGAAGAATACATGTACGATCAATAAGGATTAAAAACATCAATCGGATATGTTCTTAGCTTACACTGATTAATATATCTTTTCACTGCCAACACAGTGCGCCATCTTCCTTTTCCCGATATTTTTTAAGAGTAAAGATTTTGTTCCCGTCATTTGGTTCCCTAAATGTCTCCCTAACCAACTTATCCATAAAATATAATGGGGACCACTAACTAACTAAGGAAAAACAATAATTACATAGGGGACCACTTAAATTTGAAATTTTTTACAACTGGTGCGCATATGTATTTTTACAACTTATGCGTGGAAGTATTCTTGTATAATATATAAAGTATTAATACTTAAGATATTAAGTATTTAAACAAAAAAACTGGACATCAACTTTCTTTTCTCCCTAGTCATACACTCATCTTTTACATATTTTTAGAAGTAGATTTTTTTTCTCCGTTTAATCTAATCAATATTTCTAACAATTCGCGAGGAATTTTGTAAATCTAAAATTACGAATGTTTTCTATGTAATTTTCTCTTTCAAATGAGATCCATGATGAAGTACTTTCGAGTTCTTCGTTGTTCAAGCATATAATGTGAATACTTACATTATTTTAGTAAGATTAATTTTATTTATTTTGTTATGTATACTTCCAATATTCTAGTATGAATATTTTATATACTTTAGTATGAATATTTTGTAATTTGAATATTTTATAGTAATGATACTTTAAAAGTTATATTATGAATACTTTATATGTTTTAGTATGAATACTTTCTAAGTTTTAGTATGAATACTTTTAAAAGTTTATTCATTTGTGTATTATTTTGTATGACATTAGACATATTCTTTTATAAAATTATTCCCTGCATAGGCAAGTTTGTTCTCTAAACAATTTGAAATAGCAAAATGGCTCTTTATTGAGTAAGTATTAATACTTGACAAGATATGAATACTTGCATGCCGAGATACGAGTACTTGCATGCCGAGATACGAGTACTTGAACGACGAAGAACCCGAAAGTACTTCATCATGTATCTCATTTAAAAGAGAAAATTACATAGAAAACATTCATGCTTTTAGATTTGTAAAATTCCTCGCGGATCGTAAGAAATATTGATTAGATTAAACGGAGAAAAAAAAAACCCACTTCTAAAAATATATAAAAAAAATGGATGTGTGACTAGAGAGAAAAAAAAAATTGATGTTCAGTTTTTTTGTTTAAATACTTAATATCTTAAGTATGAATACTTGATATATTATATAAGAATACTTGCGCGCATAAGTGCTCATACATGTGCGTACTAGTTGTAAAAAATTTCAAATTTAAGTGATCCCCCAAATAATTATTATTTATTTTCAATTAGTTAGTGGTGCTCATTGTACTTTGTGGATAAGTTAGTTAGGGGGACATTTAGAGAAAAAAATGAAGGGGACTATTAGTCAATCCCAAAAAAATAAAAACACCTACTCGGTGGATGGAGAAATTTGTGCCTTAGCACTCAGTAGAAACTAGTTAGAAAAAGTTTCTTCCATCCTCCATTTTGAAAGTGCTTCGGTGGAGGTGTTATTTTGAAAATCCAACGTGATTCATTCTTGCTGCCTTGAAATCAATTTATTTATTTCAATTAAAAAAAAAAATACTTTCCTTTCAAATAAAGAAATACAATGTTAATTATTAGACAAACAACAAAGATTTCAGGACTATTTTTGTAAATAGACATAAAAAATGAATTTCAAGGGAACAAGCATCTTTCACATTGGAATTCCAGAAAACACCTCCACCGAGTGCCGGTGGAGGTGTTGGAAGTCACTTTCAGAGCTATTTCTGCGGAGTGTTGAGGTGTTTTTTTGGAATATTTAGCATGAAAGGTGATTGTTCCCTTGAAATCCGTTATTTATTTCTATTTAAAAATAATAATAATCAAGATTCGATGTAAGTTAATTATAAAACAGAATTTGCTAAAAAAAAAAAGGAAGCAAAACAAGGATAAAAGTTGAAGTTACGTAAAATAACCAAATTAATTTAAAAGGGAAATTATTTCTATCAAGTACATTATATATTTTTTTTAACGAAACATAATTCAATTAACATGGCGAGTAACTTTAGAACCTTTATTTCTATCAAATGAGATAGGAGTAGGTCCGATGGGTATTGGACCTCCAGTTAGCTCTATCACCGTACGATTAGAATTAAGATTAGTGCGCACGGAAATTGAAATAGATTTGCACGAATTTTAATGTACCACAGATCTTGATACAATTGAATGGTCATTTCACCCATCGAAATAAAGTAGGTCGGATGGGCATTGGACCTGCTCTGAATTCTTATCAAATACATTGTTTATTTTTTTTAACGAAACATAATTCCTTCTTCTATGTAACTCTAACAATGGCAATTTATTTAAATTCAATAAATATGATGGGTAGTTTTTCTCCTCGTGAAAAGGAATTCTTGTAACTTGTATATGGCTTTCATTATCAGTGCGAAAACCGAGGAAGGTGGACTTCCAACCAATGATATAAGTAGTTCAGGTCAGAATTGAGGGTTGGACTTCGAACTTCCTCTCTTATGGAGGTCGGGTAACGCTGGTAAAAGCCGTGCTGTCAGCAATGCCGCTACACTATATGCAGGCTTTAAAGATACCGATGGGGATAATTTGGCATCTCGATAAAATGCGGAGAAATTTTTTATGAAAAGGAAATGATATCTGCAAAGGCATAAATTGCTTGGCAAACTGGGAAATAGTGTGCAGTCTCAGAATAAATGGGGAATTAGATATTATAGACCTTGAAAGACAAAATGAAGCTCTACTTTCTAAGTGGCTTTGGTCTTTGGATACAAATCAAGCCGGCCTTTGATCCACAACCTTATGCAGGCTACATGGGATTGGTGCGGCTACTCAGTGCCTCACACATGATAGCAACACCTCCTTCTTTGTCAGGGATCTAACCAACATCTTACCATTCTACTCAAACTCGGTGCGGATGGAAAATGGGGTGACTCACTGGCGTTAGCTGGCGCAGGGGTAATTTTCCAACGCTTAGGCCTACAAGGCATTACACCATAAGGGGATTCTATCAGAGACTCAGGAGACCCTCTGAAAAATTAAGGTACCGATGAAGGTCAAAATATTTATTTGGCTCATGCTTGAGACCACCGAAATAATAAGGAAACCTAAAATGATCCCAATCACCTTGACCATATCGAAGCATACAACTACAAGCAATCAGTTAGAGGCAGAGCTGATGGGGCAAGACACACACCTCGCAACTCCCTTGTTCTCACCCAATAAGCTAAACTTCTAGAGAGCACATCCATACCCAAAATAAAAATATAAGGCGAAAAAGAACAACCTCGCCTCAAACCACTTTGCAGCTGTAAAAAACCGTCACCTTAAGCATTCAAAACTATGGTGAACCGAGCCGAAGTGATAAAGCCCATGATCCATCTAGCAAAATTTGGAGGGAAATTATAAATTGGTAACAGTGATTTAATAAAGTCCCAATCCATCCGATCGAAAGCTCTAGAAATGTCTAGCTTCAAACAGAATTCTTTGTTCTTATAGCTCGGCAACCCAAAAGAATGCAGCACCTCGCGAAGCAAAATCACATTTTCCGAGATCTCACGACCCGGTATGAAAGCACTTTGAGGCTTAGAAATACAATGCCCGATATATGGTTTCAACCTCAAGGTGAGAATTTTGGAGATCAGTTTATATAGAACATTGCAAACCGAAATTGGACGGAAATTCACAACTTGAACAGCTTCATCTTTTTTTCAGTATTAGAACAAGATTTGACCTAGCTATCTCTGCTTTCATGATTCCTGTTGCAAAAAAGCTACGTACCTCATTCATAATTGAAGGCCCAAAGTCAGACCAATTATCCAGAATAATTCCCGCATTGAAACCTCTCATGCACAAATTCTCAATCCAACTGTCTGTATGTTTTGAGATTCATGCATAGAGAGTTATGTTTTGAGATTCATGCATAGAAAACTCTCCCGAAATTTTTAAAAATATACAAAAATGTATTTTAATTTAATAATCTATACAAAATTGCGGCGTAATTTTAAATCTACTCAAACCTGCAACAGGGATTACCAGTTTCAGAGGCCAAAACCGGCAGCAAGGTTGCCGGTTTCAACACCCCAGAACCGGCAGCTGTGTTGCAGATTCCAGAACCGGCAGCACAGTTGCCGGTTCCAACCCCTGGATTCGGCAATTTAGTTGCCGGTTCTGGATTCGGCTATAAAGCACCCCCCCCACCCGTCCCTTTCTCCCTCACCCCTTCTCCATCGTTTTCCTTCTTCATCAGGTAATTTTTTTTTTAATATTTATTTTTTATTTAAATTATTTAAATTAGTAAGATTAGTTTAAATTTAAGATAGATTAGTAAAATTAGTTTAATATATAATTTTTTTTAGATAATTAGAAAATGTCAAAAAAAAATTAGAAAATGTATAAAAAATTTAGATAATTAGAAAATGTCTAATTTTTTTTAGAAAATTAGAAAATGTCTAAAAAAATTTAGATAATTAGAAGATGTCAAAATAATTTTAGATAATTAGAAAATACCAAAATAATTTAAAGTAAATTAGAAAATGGCAAAATAATTTTAGAAAAAATAGAAAATATTAAAATAATTTTAGTTAAATTAGAAAATACCAAAATAAATTTAGGTAAATTATAGAATGGTTCCTGATATTATGAAAAACTTTAAAATTATTTAGAATAATTTTTAGAATTAGTTAGAAAATACCAGAAAATCGCCAAAATTGTTTTAGAAACAATACCAAAAATTCGTCCAAAATTGTGTAGAAAAATTCGGCCAAAATTGTTTTCGAAATGGTTTAGAATTAGTTAGAAATAGTAGAACGGTTCATAAGAAATAATTTACAAAATAATTTGGTACGATTTTTGAAATTCAGAATGACAGAGAGAGTGACCCAGATAATGCAAGGTAGGTTCAGCGAATTGTTGTGGATACCCCACAGTCATCATCGGGTGTCTTTGGCTTCAAAAGAGGTTAGCATTTACTGATTTTTCTTAATAAATCGATTAGAAATCAAATCGTATATTGCTTGATATTTTTTTCGTAATGTAGAATTGTTCTAATTTGAACGTGAGAAATTATCGGAGAAATATATTGTACCACGACCGATACTCCCCGTATCTGCTATCGTTGGGATTATACCAGGTTGCGAAGTTACCTGGTATCAATATTGATGCGTCACTTATACATGCACTTGTCGAGCGGTGGCGTTCATAAACTCACATGTTTCATCTTCCATTTGGAGAAATGACAGGTATTTAGCGAAATGATTCAAATAAAAAAATGATTGGTGAAATAAATATATTATTTATATTTTTTTATTTAAATTAATTACAGTTACGTTAGAAGACGTGAGCTGTTTGTGGGGTTTGCCTATAAAGGGGGCCCCAGTGACCGGGAGGTCGGATGGGGTGTGGGCTAGAAGCAGACTGTTCGAATTATTAGGGATCCGAGATGTTGAAGTGGATCTTTTTATGAAGAAAAGGGGGTCTGCTCATTCCGATTGGATAATGACAAAGAAAATGCTCCGCCAGAGGTTTAAGAAGCTTCCAGATGGCGCCGACGAGCAAACGATGCAGTGGTAAGTATTTTCTACTGATTAGATTTTTTGTTCTTTAAATTTTCAATCATGTGCTTACATAAGATATCACGCAGGTATGTACGCGCATTTATTTTGGAGCTATTGTCGTGCACTATGTTCCCTGACAATAGCGGAGACGGGATACCGCTGTGGTATCTTGATATGATTGGAGACTTGGAGCAGCCGGTGGGATACAATTGGGGTGGAGCTGTTCTCGCATATCTGTATCGATACTTATGACTCACGACCGATCCCTCGGTTACTTCCATGCATGGTCCGGTTATGCTACTTCAAGACCTTGGTCATGGACCCGATTTTCGGTTCACCTAGGCCGATGCCAAGATCAAGAAAGTGGACACCTTCATGGGGCCACCAACCCCGGAGACATGTCCCGGTCTTTGCCGACAAATGGTGCACGAAACATGCGTACGATAACTCGCACACAATAAAAGCACGGTCCAAAAATTCTGCGCGGTCGGTTTCGGCGATTGGACGAGGGCATGGTGGATTGGGAGCCGTACGGCAAGATTTATGCGAAACTTTCGAGAGTAACACGAGCCGGACAGGTACTTCTTTCACATTATTTGTTTACTCGTTTTTAATCATATATACGAATTACTACTGATAATTTAAAAAAAAAATTCAGCCTTACTACTTGTATTGCGGTCCTCTCATATTTTACTGGATAGTGGAGTACCATCACCCTGAGCGGTGCATGAGGCAATTCGGAAAATATCAACATATTCCGCCGCCGCCTCCTTTGAACAAGAATGTGCACAGCGACTTGCACAAGTATGACTCATTCAATTTTTTTTGTTTACTAATGTTAGTTAATTTTCCATGTTAAGTTGTTATAAACTGAATAATAGGCTTAAAATGGCGTCAAAGAGGAATATTTCATGGGCCGACAAGCATGCGATCCATGTTGATAAGGCAGAGAGACGTATGAGCAAAATATATACGCAGAAGTCCGACCGTTTGACCATAATGAGCTTCCGGCTTATCGCAAATGGTATCAAATGAACGGCATGGCATCTGTTTATATTTTTGAGCATCATGTGGAGGGGCTTGATCGTGGAGGTAGGATCTCTAGAGATGAGCATGGCAAGAAAGGATACATTCCTAGCGGACCGCCGATTGTGCGACTGGCAATTTCTAACTCTTATTTGCAATATTGTAATTTTGTGTTAAATGTCATATCTTATATTCTCGTTATGTGTCCAAGTCCTTGTGTAGGATAGGAGAGCTGGCGCACGGCGTGAAACAATTTTTCACCAAAGGGTGGCGTAGGCCGGGCAAGGATAACATGAGAAGAGGACGGGGTATTTGCTGCGATTGTGATGTCGAAGACCGTGCGCGTGCCCTGATGGATCAGGCTGGAGTTCCAGAAAATTGGGAAGAGATCCCATCCAACGAGAGCACGGAAATTGGCGTTAATCCATACCCATCTCCTCCAGTATTTGAAGGACCAGATCCAATACAGTCTTGGCTATACGATGGATTTGCATGGAGAAATTACATGGCTCAGGCAGGAGTAGGTTATGACACAGACCCTAGACAGGTATGTTTATGACTTGAATTATGTTTATGACACAAACAAATATTTACAAAATTACACAAACCTTTTCAGATGTCACAAGAGGTGCAGGCGCAGCAGCAGGGCACAGCATCATCAAATTTTATTGAAAATCTGTTCGGTGGACCGCATGGGTCGGCATATGACGCCGGACAGGTATGTTACATGTGTTTAACGTTATTTTAATAATCGTCGCTTACTTATTGAAAGTAAATATGTTTATTTTTCAGGTGACCCAGCAGGCATATGAGTGGCAATTTCAGCAGTAGGAATATCAGCGTGAAGTTCCGTCGACTCCCGGTAGGAATTGGTATTTCGGGGATGCAGGGGCATCGTCATCCCAACCACCACTGAATACGTAGACTCAGCCAGAAGTGATACAGCATGACGAATACAGACGTCCCACATAACGAGTCCGGCGTAAGGTCCGCTCTCCAGACCGTTTCTCGCATTCGCAGTATCCTGGACATTGACCTATCTTCGGAGTCTATCTATCTTTTATTATATTTGTGAACTTTTATTATGTATGTATTGTTGATCTGTTTTATCTTTTATTATGTTTTTATTTCTATTACGTATGTTTTATTCTGCACATGCAATGTATCAAGTATGCTTTAAAAAAAAAAACACATAAAAACAAATTACAAAACAAATTACATAAAAACAAATTACATATGAAAACTTCAATACAATATAATACAATAAACATAAACTAGAAAATGACTAACGCCCGCTGGTTGAGCGCCTGCTTGTCGATCTTCTAGAAGACGATGAATCAGTTTCCGCTTGTCGTGCTGCTTGTTCTACAGAACAAACAAAATATGAAATATGAGGTAGTTCCAAAAATAAATTAAAAAATACATGTGTTTTGAATTATACCTGCGGCATGCCGATCAATGGTCTCACGATGAGCCTGATGTCCGACTCTCCGACCTTCCATTCGGTCCATTTCCATAACAATGCGATTGTGTCTTGTCCTCCCTTTCTTAATCAGTTTACGGTTTGGTTTGATCGTCGGACCTTCGTATATAGGCCACTCACATTGGTTGCCTTTCGGACCGAATTCTGCACCCCATGTCTGTACCAACATTGACACACTATAAAGATGATTAATATACAAATTTTCGTCATATCTCATTTCTCGGACCACCGCCATGAAATGAGAACATGGTATGCCGGTTAATTGAGGCTTTTGACATGCACATTCAACCTTATTGTTATCTTTAACAACAACTTTATACCCAAAATCTCTGCGGGTATACTCGAACCTCTGCTGATTACGCCTTGCAGGAATTTTTTCACCCTTTACCATGACCTCAAAGGTCCCATGCCTTCTGCTAAAAGGAATCACATGCATGTTAAGAGATTTGTTGATACGCTTTTCCAGAAGCAGGCTTACCTTGTCGGACCACAACTGACCCATTTGTTGCATCATTTCGGCTTTGTTCCGTCGTTGGAAAAACCATCTATTTAACTTGTAGAATGTCTCCTCCACGAGAGCACAAACCGGCAGCCGCCGACTCGTCTTGAACACATTATTTAGTGACTCTAACCAATTTGTTGTCATTATTCCCCAACGGTGACCTCCATCATATGCTTGAAACAACTTCTCTGGACGTGGAGGCTCGTCCTCGTCATCGGGGTCTCTCCTACCCATCTTGTTAAGGTACGTAATAGCGTCTGGGCAACGAATTTGAAAGTCCTCAAACATCTCCTGTAACCTCCTAGGTTTCTTCTTATTCACTCCAATTTTGAACCGATCACTGACCTCTCTCTTCCGCCCCACATGCTTGTAGAGGTTCTCGGCAACATGATGAGCACAAGTATCGATGCACACATAGATCGCTATCCTCATACCATCCGAGATGTGGATCCTGGAACACGGATTTTATTGCCAAATGTCTATCCGATATGACACAAAAGAATCGACTATCTCCAATGACTTCTAACCGCAACCATCTCATAAAAAATCCCCAAGTATCTGAGTGTTCTTTTTCCACAATCGCGAAAGCCAACGGAAGCAACTGGTTTTCGGCATCATACCCACATGCAACCAGAAGCCGTCCTTGGTACCGTCCCGACATGAAACATGCATCAATACTAATCACTGGTCTGATAAAAGGTATTGCCGCAATACACGACCCGTACGCCCAAGCTGCGTACAGGAATTGTCTATCATTTGAATTCTCAATCGGTGTCGAGATCACACAATACTTGGTTCCGGGAGTGCCTCTCTTTATAGCTTCCAAAAGCGGAATGAGCAGGTTGTACGAGTTCTCCCAACTCTCATAAATGTTTGCAATTGCGAGCTCACGTCCTCACCATAATTTGTTGTACTTGGGCGTCACTTTTTGGTACGTTGCCTTCACGACATCTCGAATATGATTTATACTCGCGCACACATCCCTTCTCACTATGCCATCAATGGCGCATGCAACCATCTCTGCCGTGAGCTGGTCATGATCTTCACGTGTTGCCGGTACTCTGCATCCATGAGGAATTTTTTGTTTGTAAATAATCCAAGATTCTGAGATACCCTAAGATTTCGTACATAACTTGAACTTGCACAATTTATCTTTGCATATCCATACCATACGCCTAGGTTCGCTTCTTTGAGTCCTAAACTCAAAATTTTTTTGGATATGAAACTCCTGAACTGCTATTTTTAGAGCCTCTCTCGACTCATATACTTGCCCTTCAGCTATTGGGTTATCGACAATTCTTGTTGTACGGTTGAAAAAATCGACATCTGCTTCCCGAAAACCCGAAGTGTCGTTGAAAATGTCTATCGAATGTGTCATATTTTCTCGGCCAGGAAACGGGTATTGTGCTTGGCGGGACTGTGATACAGAATGTCTACCGGACTGTGACACAAAATGTGATTGTGTCTATCTAGTCGGTGAAAGGTTTCGTCGGACCCTACTGACTCATTTGAGATCATCTCATCCCCGCTTTCCAAACTGTCATCATTAATTGCATCGACAGGTAAACGGGAATAATCAAGTACCTCTACTCGGCCTATGGGTCCGAGCAGTTCTAGGTTCGGGGTTGCGACTCGTACTTGGCCGGGATCTCGATTCGAGGATCCGTTCTGCATTTACGGGGGCTTGACCATTCGGATTCAACTAAGAATTAAAACCGGAATGATTCGGTTCCAATTCTACATACAGCTCAAGAACCGGTATCCTTTGGGGGAATGACGCAACAATTCCTAAAATCATTTCGAACGATACCTGGTTTGTTATCGGTACCAATTGGTAGTCCCGTTGACCATCAGTAGACATATTAAATCTGGCTTGGATTTCCATATTTGCTTCACTAGCAGTAAACCCAACCAGTTTATAAATTTCATTTTGGAGATAATCGAAGTTATGATTAATAGTTACCGGGAACGAGTATTTGGGTCGAGTACTGTAAAAGACTCCTTCGTCATTGTACTGGATGTTCCCTCCAACAAAAACTTTCACACATATCATATTTGATTTTTGTTTGATCTGGATAACAAACATTTAAAAAAATTAACGTTACAAAATTAATTAGAATTAAAATTAACTAACAAACAATGTACAAAAAAAAAAAATACCTCACATCAAAATTGAACGATGAAAATAAAATTAATTAAAATAATTATTCAAAATGAATTAAAATAATTGAAATAATTAATTAAATATTAATCTAAGTTAATTAATATAACTAATTTCAATTAATAAAACTTACCTATCTCAGATCAGCAAGATGGAAGACGGGAGACCAACAAGTGGGAGTGAGGTCAGCGCAATTTATAGCAATCCAGAACCGGCAACTAAATTGCCGAATCCAGGGGTTGGAACCGGCAACTGTGCTGCCGGTTCTAGGATCTGCAACACAGCTGCCGGTTCTGGGGTGTTGAAACCGGCAACCCTGCTGCCGGTTCTGGCCTCTGAAACTGGTAATCATGTTGCCGGTTTGGGTAGATTTAAAATTCCACCGCAATTTTGTAGAGATTATTAAATTAAAACAGACTTTTGTATATTTATAAAAATTTCGGAAAACTCTCGGCTTTGAGATTCCTATATAAAGAAACTTAGATGGTTGGATTTTTGAATTTCAGAGTCCCTGAAATTCCCAAGAATTTCAGCAAATTTGATTCCAATGTCTTCTGACGAGAAAAATTATAGATTCGAAATTTGAAAGAAAAAATCTTCATATTATTTAAAAAAAAATTCATATAATAACCAAAAATTTCAAAATAAACGTATTTTTTCTTCTAAAATTCATATATTATATTTATTCTTTTAAATTATAAAACTTACAAATTTATCCATTTTATTGTTTTTTTTATTAAAACTCATATATATATATATATATATATATATATATATATTCATTATTATTTTGTTCTTTATTAAAACAAATAAAAATACACAGTATATTCCAAAAAAATATCGGTTTTTTTAATCATGCTACAACTACACAACAAAATAATATTACAAAACATGAACATTTGTGACTTATTACTGCTGCTCCTCTTTCTCAAAATTACACGGAAATGAAATTCAAACCGTGTTGTAGTCCTACTGTCACCTCTCTCTCTAGTTAAAAATAGTATTTTATCTCATTTTTACACTACAGTGGACTTGATCCAGTTTTCTTGGTCTTTAAGGAATTGAATTAATTAGTAAAAATTAAATAATTCATGATTTGATCTTATATAATAATGGGATGAGATTTTATTCTATGGCTTATTCGAATAAAAAACCCACCCTATCAAATCTGTTAGAACTAATGGTGCAATAAATTTACAACCTATTTAATATAACCCAATGACAGTTTCTTTGTATTTTTTTTTTCTTCTGTGATTCATCCTTTTGGGCTATGAAACTTCGAAAAATAGAGGAAAAAATTAAAAGATATAAAATCAGTACATAATGAGCAAAATACCTAAAATTTAAGAGCAATCCAAATTTTAATAAGGAAACAATTCCTGATAGCAGTAGTTTTAAAAATGCACAAATTATTAAAGTCAATTTTTCTCAGTTTTAAAAAAAATGAGGTTATGATACTATGCATAGCCTATTCAAATATTCGTTTTGAAAATTCTAATAGTGAATCCGAACCGTTCAATGTAATCTTCTTAAAAAATATACATTGTAATCCGAATTTTATATGTTTAGTACTGTTTTATATTTTTTTAGATAGATAAAAAATCCCTTAATATACAAATTCTACACCATGCAAATACAATAATTGCTTATATCTATCTAAAAATGTAAAAAAAATTAACAATTCGGATCAACCGATAAAATTTTCAAAATGAAAACAATTAATTCATAATACATACCAATCTGCACAGTGCATAGTATCTTACCCTCACTCATAGCAACAAATAAAAAACAAATGCACGGCACCAAATTCAGTTCACTGCATTAAAATTAATCATCTAATACAACTTTCAATTTCAACAACTCTAAAATTGAAAAAAAAAAAAAAAAGAATGATAAAGAAATCTGTAATACATAGACAGTCCATACCATGAACTATAATATAATGCTAGATGATAAAAAAATTAATAAGTTGTAATATTGTATTATAATATGAAACACTACCAAAACCCGGCATACAAATTCTTCTCATTCACATGTTGAGACCTGCACATTAGTGTTTTCCGTTAAAATATAAATAATAAACTAACAGTTGAAATAATTAATTTGAACAAATTAATTTCATTAAAATTTATCATTAATCACCTGAGCTCATTCTTCATTATGCCAAGTACTCCCATCCTTGATAGGGAAGTTAATGGGCTTGCGACATCCCACATATTCCACATACTTTAAATTCTTAAATGAGCTCCTCAACTCTTTCCAATTGGTTGGATAAACCAACTTTTCCAAGAACCTGAGACATAGTATCTCTACTTTCCAATTATGATGGCAAGGAATTTTAGTAAGGTTTCCACCTCTAATATATAATCTCTTCAACCTTTTTAGCTCTTCAGGGTTCTTCCACTTTGATGCATTAGCTTCTGGATAGCATCTCATATCCAACTTTTCTAGATTGATTGGTAAAGAGTAGGTTGGTATCTCCTCGTGCTTATTTTCTCCCCATGTAATGGTCAATAGCTTAAGGTAGTCCAGAGAATTAAAGCCTTGGAAAACTTCAGGACTCAAAATGTCATTGGTAAATCTAATGCTAAGCTTTCGAAGGAATCTTAGTTTTGATAGATCACCTAACCGACATGATTGATTTTTGTTTCCCAAGTTGCCGACCACAAAACCCTTTAAAACTTGTAAATTATGGAGCTCACATACCCATTTTGGCATATGATCTAACAGATAACAATCTGAAATATCTAAAACTTCCAACACGTTGAACCACATACTTTCTTCGAAAAATGCGCATCTTATAATTTTTTGTAACGAGGACCTTGGCTTTGGTTTCTGTGGTAATTTTTTCAAATTATGACAAGCCCGTAGGTCTAATATCCTAAGGAGGTGTAGTTTTCCAATTGAATCAGGAAGCTCGGTTATTCCTGAAATGCCTTTCAGGCTAAGGTAACTCACATTTTTCTCCAACTTTTTTAAGAAATCAGTTTGGTCAACCTCAATGTGGTCTTTTGACTTTATTTCTAAAGACCCAGTTTCCTCAAATCTATTATGAACCTCTGTCTCTGTGCAACGCCAACTACCAAGTTGAACCACCCCCAAGTTATCATGCTTTCTGCTAATGTCCATTAAGTCCTTGGAATTAAGGTACCTCTGATCTAGATTTAATAGTATCTTGAAATATTTAGGCCCTCCATTTAATAAGCGCCAAGTGCCTTCTTCCCTTTTCTCAGAATGAATGTCACCATACCACCACTCACTATTGGAGATCAACCACTTATGAAATGTAGGTTCAACGGTGAAGCGATCTATTGAGCTATTTTGCTCTCTATGTACTGGTATGAGGACCTTTTGGTCTATCAATATAGAAAAGAGACCTTCAGCAGCCATGTATTTAGAAAAGAGCATGTTAAATTTCCCAGTACCAAACTTCCCCAAAATAAAAATTGTATCCCACCAGTAAATCACTAATCTCTGTTTCAGTTCTGTGTTTTCTGGAAACATGCTAAGGCTCTTCACGCAGTATCTACTACGTGTGTCTAATGATTCTAATAAATCCTCAAATTCTAGCGCCTTAGCTAGTTTAAGACGTTTCAGTAGTGGTCTGACGAACTCTGCACTAATGTTGGCTTTCTTTTCATGGTTGCTCATTGTTATGGTTTATCGGACCTAAGAAAAAACAATTATCTATTCTGGTTAGAGGACAAATAAATTGTAACATGCATAATAAAAAAATTGTTGAAACTAATATGTTTGGTCAAAATGATTAGAAAGTATTCACTTATTCAATAATTATTATTTTTTATTATTTTCACCTGAAAGAACTAAACATAATTTTGGTGAGCTCACTCGAAACATAATTTTGATGACTTTAAAGAACGAATTCAAACCGTTGAAACTTATATTTGAGAAAAATACATTTGGTCTTTCAACGAAAGAAATTTATTTCAAGAGAAGAAAATGAATTAATTATAAGATAAGCGAGTACTTTCTAATCGATTTGTGAACTAATTGTCATTTGAAAGAGGAACAAAGTCGCGGATAAAAGAACTCTACTTTATATGATATCAAAGTGATAAATTGAGATTGTTTTTTTATTTCTCTACTTTATCGATCCTGCCAGAAGACGTGGCCTGCATGTTTTCTAACTCGCAAGCTCGGGAGCATCTTGGGTCGGATGTCCGATCTGCTTTAAAATCCCTGTATATGTATATTAAAGAAATGCGTACGAATTTTAAAACGAAACGGACGGTTATGGAATCCATCGCATTCAGTTTGAGTCCGATGGACATCCGACCCAAGCTACTCCCCGGAAGGACCACTTCATTTTGACAGTTATTGGGTCACTTAGCCCTTAAGCCTTGTTATACACATAAGTATACAATATAATTATAAGCATATATTAGAGATAATATTGTGTTTCTTTATTAGAGGATATATTTATACATTCAAAGATTCAATTGTGGTACCAATTGATCCATACAATTGATTCAAATATTGCATTTACTTTATTAATTATTTTTCTCGCACTACTTGAATTTATTTATTAAATGAAAAATTCGTGATTTTCTCAACTTTTAAATAATTTGTAAATATTCTTTCAAACCAATACAACACTAATATAAAAGAAAATATTGTGAACGGATAATGAAGCCCAATATATTAGGAAACAAATCTGCTGCGATTCCAAAGAATTGCAGGAACCCTGTGATTTCATATCAGTCTCTTCATTTTTTGCTATGTACGGATCTCAATGATAGTTATTATTTATGCACGAATCTCAAAGAAAATAAAGGAACTGAAATGGAATCGCAGGGTTCTTGCAATTCTTTGGAGTCGCAGCAGATTTATTTTCAATATATTAACCAGGATTTTTCAAATTTAATAGAAAATATTTTGTACCAAACTACAAGTGTAGACACACGACAACAAAATGAAGTGGGTCACAGAAAAAATAAACATTTGTGAGAAAAGTTAGGGTGTGATGTGCTCACCAAGAAAATTTGGTGAGCACAACTTCAAAAATATATCTGATCGGTATCAAACGACGAGTCCGAACTGTTGAAATGCATGTACTTCATAAGTGATGCATGTACATGCAAAATTTTGAAAGTTTCGAATTCATTTGCTACAAGATCAAGTGGTCAAGCGGTCAAAGTTTCGAATCCATGTACTTTAATTTTAAAGTTTTCATCATGCCCAGAGAAATATCAAGTATTTACAAATAGTACATCAAGTATTTATATTTAACATATAAAGTGTTTTTACATATATTCTTCTTAAACCATATACTTAAAATATTTATAAGTCTGAATTCTTAAGCTCTCAAGTATTTATACCAAGCATGTTAAGTCTTTATACAAAGCATATCAAGAAGAAAAAAAAATAGGGTAGCGAATAGAACAAAAAAAATATTTCAATATGGATCTCATTTGAAAGAAAAGATCGAGTACAAGACGTTCGTAGTTTTAGATTCGTAAGATTTCTCACAGATCATCAGAAATATAAGTCAGATTAAATAGAGGAAAAAAAAAACCCTCCTATGATGATGTATAAAAGATGGATGATATTTAAAAGATGTAAATATTTATACCTATGTGTACAAGTACTTATATATAACATATTAAAAGTATTTATAACTAACATATGATATGAAGTCTTTATAAAGACTAGACATGTCAACTCTTTATGAAGATTGCACTAGTAACTTTTGTTGTGAGGGAAAAAGAACAAAGTAAAAAAATAAAAAATAATAAAAACTGGGTGTAGAAAAATAAATTAAAAATAAATAGACTTGAGGGACCGAACAGAGAATTGTAGGTGGGAAAATAGATAATTTCTCTTCATTCAGTTAGATAAAATGCTCATACGATCCTAAAATAGAGAAGGTTATAACAAACACGGAATGATTAAAGCCAACAAAAAGAAATTACCTTATAAGAGATTAGTCGCCTACTCGCCTCTTCTTCAAGAATCACCTAATTGCAGCTAGCTCTGGTATAACAACTTCCACTGGGTCACAAAATGCAAAACTAGAATTTATTGGTGTAAAAGATAAAAGGAAATTAAATTATTTATATCAAAATTCCAAATTTTAGAATTGAGAGTAACAGAAGGGAGGGAGAAAAAGATCTTGCACCATTTCAAATTATATCCTTTAAGAGATAGATTTTGTGTTTCTTTTAGAGAATCAATTTCACTCTGTACAGTTGACAAAATTTGGAATTAATATATTTACTAATCATATGAGATTGTATAGAAATACTTACAAATATATATAATTGAATGCATTTGTTAATTAGGAGATCCTTTATTATCGTAATAATTTACTCTTTCCATTATCGTTAGTTGGTATATTTCACCAATTTCATCAATAGTTATTGTTTGTGCATTGTCATATATGAAAGTATTAAATAAAGTAATCAATTCATTTGATTAGATAATATTCTCATAGACGAATCAAAATAGAGATGGTCATATATAATAAAACATGAAAAAAACTTTTACCTTGCTTCTGGTATTGAGAAATGTCCAACTTCCTGCTCTATCTGTTTTGTGATTTTGTTTTTGTTGTGGTGGAACTCAGCTATAGATGATTTCCAAAATAAATACTTCCACTGCATCGCAACATCCCAAACGGGAATTAATTTTTGTAAAAGTTAAAAGAGAAATTATAAATTTGGAATTGAGGGAGGGAGGGAGGCAGCGCAAGAGAGAAACTTACAGAGAGAGAGAGAGCGAGAGAGAGATTTTGTGTTTCTTTTAGATAATGTATGTTATTTTATTTTGTGTAGGATCCCATACAGCTTTCTGAACTTAAGAGATAATAATAACGTACATAGCAAGCCACAAATTAATTAAAACATCAATTCACAGATTCTTATGCACACCAATACGTAAAGCTTGGTCTGCCAATTAAAGATGAGGATATCGTGAGAGAGGAGGCTTGGAGTTGGAGTTGGTCTGGAAAAGAATATTTGTTATTAAGTTCAGATATTAAAAGTTACTTGAGATGAGGGTGTTCATGATGAACTGCCTCAGCCTTATTAGTTCAGATATTAACAGTGCTTTAGCCTCGCCTTGGAAGCATGTTTCGTCCCAAAACAAATTCAATGTAGAATAAGATCTCATGATTCGTCTGTTTTAATTACGCACGAATTTGGAAGTAAGCTTCAATATTTCAATTAATGTAAGTTTGATTTAGTTGAGAGTATTCTATTTATGCGTTAACAAGATACTCGGCCCGGCGCTGTAACAGGTCAGGTAAGTCCAGGCTTTTAGATAGGCCAGATCAGGCTTGGGCTTGTAATAAAACCCACAAACAGAACTTGTTGGGCCTTTCTTTTGGATAAAGACACTGAATTAGATTTTATTCAGGTCGCAGCCCGTAATAGGGTTTTATTATTAACGTTCTTCTCTCCATGCTCCGCTTCTGTGAGTTCTATTCTGTCTCTCTTTACGCTTCCGCCAGATCGCCCTCGCTCCCTTTAAAGACTAAGCGTCGTTTCTCTAAGCGGTCTCGTCGATCAGATCCCACACGGGTGTTTCACTGCTACCCTAGCTCGTGGGACCCCGCACCGTAGTCTCTCGCCTTACGCTGGACCCGCTCGAATCGGCGACTTCCCCCAAACATGTTAGGTCTTTTGTGAGGGATTGAGTGAACTAATTTGAGGTAGTGTTATATTATTGGTAAAAGAATATGAAAAGACAAAAATGCGCTCAATTTATCTTTACATGGCTTCAGAAATGTTTGATGGCAAAAAGTATTTCTTTTCATCAATTCCTATGACATAAGTCACATAACAAATGATGAATTAAAAAAAAAGAAGGAATTTCACATATACTCCTCAAAAACTTCAAAATTACATATTTCTTCCTCTAAAATTTGAAATTACATATTCCTCTCTCCAAACTTTAAAAACTCACATATTTTCTCATTTTATAGTCTTTTATATTAAAACACATTCTAAATTTCTAAAATACTCATTTTATCATTTATTAAAAAACATATAAATCTTATCATACTCAAATTTGAATATGAACAGGTCCTCTACAGTCCAAATTGCATTTAGATTTGTGCACACAAGATCAGCACGAATCTTGATGCAAAAATGCACGCATATTGAATCAATATGCACAAATTTTAATGCGATACGCGTTAATCAAAATTGCTTTAAGATTCGTGCATGTTAGATTAGCACGAATATTGAAGCGACGCAGCCAAATCTTAATGCGATGTGCACAAATCGAACGGTAGAGGAACCCTTCAGATTAAATAATTTTTGTCTGATGTGATTTATATATTTTAATAAAGGGTAAAATGGATATTTTATATAATTTAGAATGAGTTTCAATACAAAAGACAATAAAATGGATAAATTTGTGTTTTTTTGAAGTTTGGAGGGGGAAATATGTAATTTCAAAATTTAGAGGGGGAAATACGTAATTTTAAAGTTTTTGAGGGGTATACGTGAAATTCTCCCAAAAAAATATATATCACGTCAATCTTTTCAATAATCATCTTTACTTGAGTTCAAAAAAACAATTGAGGTTGTCAAGCACACAAATAAGGGCAAATTAGGTTCCAAAGCACAAGAACAAATACAAATGAGGCTAATAATCATAATATCAAGGGCAAAAGAGGTTGTTAAGCACACAAACAACACAAATTGAGGTCGTTAAGCACACAGACAAGGGCAAATGAGGTTCCAAAGCACAAGAACAAATACAAATGAGTTTCATAAGCACATGATCAAGGGCAAATTATGTTGCAAAGCGCAAGAACAACGGCAAATGAGGTTCTTAAGCACGAGAACAAGTGTAAATGATGTTCCTAAGCGCAAGAATAAGGGCAAAAGAGGTTAAGAAGCATATGAACAACGACAATTGAGGTTGTCAAGCACACGAACAATGACAAATTAGGTTCCAAAGCACAAGAATAAATGCAAATGAGACTCATAATCACAATATCGAGGGCAAAAGAGATTGTTAAGCACACGAACAACGCCAATTAAGATTGTTCAGCACACAAACAAGGACATATGAGGCTCCCAAGCACAAGTACAAATGCAAATGAGGTTCATAAGCACAAGATGAAAGGCAAATTAGGTTGCAAAGTGCAAGAACAACGACAAACGACGTTGTTGCACAAGAACAAGTGAAAATGATATTGCCAAGCTCAAGAACAAGGGCAAAAGAGGTTAGGAACCATATGAACAACGACTATTGCGGTTGTTAAGCACACAGACAAGAGAAAATGAGATTCCTAAGCACCAAAAGAAATGCAAATGAGGTTCATAAGCACAACATCAAGGGCAAATTATGTTGTTAAGCACAAGAACAAGTGTAAATGATGTTCCTACGCGTAAGAACAAGGCCAAAAGAGGTTAAGAAGCATATGAACAACGACAATTAAGGTTGTCAACACACGAACAAGGGAAATTAGGCTCCAAAGCACAAGAACAAATGCAAATGAGGCTAATAATCATAATATCAAGGGAAAAAGAGGTTGTTAAGCACACGAACAACGCCAATTAAGGTTGTTAAGCACACAAACAAGGGCAAATGAGGTTCTTAAGCACAATATCAAATACAAATGATGTTCATAAGCACATGATTAAGGGCAAATTATGTTGCAAATCACAATAACAACGACAAATGAGGTTATTAAGCACAAGAACAAGTGTAAATGATGTTACCAAGCACAAGAACTAGGGCAAAAGAGGTTAAGAAATATATGAACAACGACAATTGAGGTTGTTAAGCACACGAACAAGGGCAAATAACGTTCCTAAGCGCAACAATAAGGGCAAAAGAGGTTAAGAATCATATGAACAACGACAATTGAGGTTGTCAAGCACACAAACAAGGGCAAATTAGGTTCCAAAGCACAAGAACAAATATAAATGAGGCTCATAATCACAATATCGAGGGAAAAAGAGATTGTTAAGCACACGAAAAACGTCAATTGAGATTGTTAAGCACACGAACAATGACATATGATGTTCCTAAGCACACGAACAAATGCAAATTACGTTGCAAAGCGCAAGAACAACGACAAATGACATTGTTAAGCACAAAAACAAGTGTAAATGATGTTGCCAAGCTCAAGAACAAGGGCAAAAGAGGTGAAGAAGCATATGAAAAATGACAATTAAGGTTGTTAAGGACACGAACAGGGGAAAATGAGGATCATAAGCACAATATGAAGGGTAAAAGAGGTTGTTAAACACACGAACAACCCCAATTGAAGTTGTTCAACACACGAAAAAGGGCAAATGAGGTTCATAAGCACATTATGAAGGGCAAAAGAGGTTGTTAAGCACATGAACAACGCCAATTAAGGTTGTTAAGCACACAAACAAGGGCATATGAGATTGTTAAGCAAAACAACAAGTGTAAATGATGTTGCTAACCACAAAAACAATGACAAAAGAGGTTAAGAAGCAAATGAACAACGACAATTGAGGTTGTTAAGCACACAAACAAGGGCAAATGAGATTCCTAAGCACAAGAACAAATACAAATGAGGTTCATAAGCACATGATCAAGGTCAAATTATATTGCAAAGCGCAAGAACAACGTCAAATGAGGTTGTTAAGCACAAAAACAAGTGTAAATGACGTTCCTAAGTGCAAGAATAAGGGCAAAATTGGTTAAGAAGCATATGAACAACAATAATTGAGGTTGTCAAGCACACGAACAAGGCAAAATTAGGTTCCAAAGCACAAGAACAAATGTAAATGAGGATCGTTATCACAATATCGAGGGCAAAAGAGGTTGGTAAACACACGAACAACGCCAATTGAGATTGTTAAGCACACAAACAAGGGCATATGAGGTTCCTAAGGAAAAGAACAAATACATATTAGGTCCATAAGCACAATATTAAGGGCAAATTAGGTTGCAAAGCGCAAGAATAACAACAAATGACGTTGTTCAGCACAATAACAAGTGTAAATCATGTTGCTAAGCTCAAGAACAAGGGCAGAGAGGTTAAGAAGCATATGAACAACGACAATCGAGGTTGTTAAGCACACGAACAAGGGCAAATGAGTTTCCTTAGCACAATAATAAATGTGAATGAGGTTCATAAGCACAAGATCAAGGGCAAATTATGTTGCAAAGCGCAAGAACAACGACAAATGAGGTTATTAAGCACAACAACAAGTGTAATTGACGTTCCTAAGCGTGAGAAGAAGGGCAAAAGAGGTTAAAAAACATATGTACAACGACAATTGAGGTTGTTAAGCACACGAACAAGGATAAATTAGGTTCCAAAGCATAAGAACAAATGCAAATGTGGTTCATAAGCTAAAGATAAAGGGCAAATTATGTTGCGAAGTGCAAGAACAATGACAAATGAGGTTGTTAAGCACAAGAACAAGTGTAAATGATGTTCCTAAGCGCAAGAACAAAGGCCAAAGAGTTTAAGAAGCATATGAACAACGATAATTGAGGTTGTCAAGCACACGAAGAAGGGCAAATTATGTTCCAAAGCACAAGAACAAATGCAAATGAGGCTCATAATCACATAACGAGGAGAAAAGAGGTTACTAAGCACACGAACAATGCAAATTGAGGTTGTTAAGCACACAAACAAGGACTTATGAGGTTCCTAAGTACAGGAACAAATGCAAATGAGGTTCATAAGCACAAGATCAAGGGCAAATTAGATTGTAACTCGCAAGAACAACGACAAATGAGGTTGTGAAGTACATGAACAAGGGCAAATAATGTTTCTAAGCACAAGAACAAATGCAAATGAGATTCATAAGAAAATGATCAAGGGCAAAAGAGGATGTTTTGCACACGAACAACGCCAATTGAGGTTGTCAAGCACACAAACAAAGGCAAATGAAGTTTCAAAGCACAAGAATAAATAGGAATGAGATTCATAAGCACAAGATCAAGGGTAAATTATGTTGCAAAGTGTAAGAATAACAACAAATGAGGTTGTTAAGAAACATATGAACAACGACAATTGAAGTTGTTAGGCACACGAACAAGGGCCAATTATGTTCCAAAGTACAAGAACAAATGCAAATGAGGCTAATAATCATAAAATCAATGGCAAAAGAGGTTGTTAAGCACACCAACAATGCCAATTGAGATTCTTAAGTACACACACAAGGGCATATGAGATTCCTAAGCATAAGAACAAATGCAAATGAGATTCATAAGCACAAGATTATGGGCTAATTAGGTTGCAAACAGCGAGAACAACAACAAATGACATTGCTAAGCACAAGAACAAGTGTGAATGATGTTGCCAAGTTAAAGAACATGGGCAAAAGAGGTTAAGAAGCATATAAACAACGACAGGTTGTTAAGTACACGAACGAGGGCAAATGAGGTACATGAGCACAATATGAAGGACAAAAGAGGTTGTTAAACACACGAACAACGCCAATTGAGGTTGTTAAGCGCACAAACAAGGGTAAATGAGGTTCCTTAGCACAAGAATAAACGCAAATGAGGTTCATAAGCACGAGATTAAGGGCAAATTAGGTTGCAAACCGCGAGAACCACGACAAATGACGTTGTTAAGCACAAGAAAAAGTGTAAATGATGTTGTCAAGTTAAAGAACAAGGGCAAAAGAGGTTAAGAAGCATATGAACAACGACAAGTTGTTAAGCACACGAACGAGGGCAAATGAGGTACATAAGCACAATATGAAGGGCAAAAGATGTTGTTAAGCACACGAACAACGCCAATTGAGGTTGTTAAGCACACAAACAAGGGTAAATGAGGTTCCTTAGCACAAAAATAAACGCAAATGAGGTTCATAAGCAGAAACAAGGGCCAAAGAGGTTGTTAAGCACAAGAACAAGTGTAAATGATGTTCCTAGGAGCAAAAACAAGGGCCAAAGAGGTTAAGAAGCATATGAACAACGATAATTGAAGTTGTCAAGCACACAAACATGGGCAAATTAGGTTACAAAGCACAATAACAAATGCAAATGAGGCTCATAATCACATATCAATCGCAAAAGAGGTTGTTAAGCACACGAACAACGCAAATTGAGGTTGTTAAGCACACAAACAAGGGCATATGATGTTAATAACCACAAGAACAAATACAAATGAGGTACCTAAGCAGAAGATCAAGGGCAAATTAGGTTGCAAAGCGCAATAACAATGACAAATGAGGTTGTTAAGCACAAGAACAAGTGTAAATGATGTTAACAAGCACAAGAACAAGAGCAAAAGAGGTTAAGAAACATATGAGCAATGACTATTGAGGTGTTAAGCACACGAAAAAGGGAAAATGAGATTCCTAAGCACAAGAAAAAATGCAAATGAGATTCATGAGCAAAAGATCAAGGCAAGAGAAGTTGTTAAGCACACGAAGAATGCCAATTGAGGTTGTTAAGCATACAAACAAATTCAAATGAGGTTCCAAAGCATAAGAATATATGCAAATGAGATTCATAAGCACAAGATCAAGGGCAAATTATGTTGCAAACCGCAAGAACAACGACAAATGAGCACAAGAACAAGTGTAAATGATGTTTCCAAGCACAAGAACAAAGGAAAAAGAGGATTAGAAGCATATGAACAACGACAATTGAGGTTGTCAAGCACACAAACAAGGGCAAATTAGGTTTCAAAGCACATGAACAAATGCAAATGAGGCTAATAATCAAAATATCAAGGGCAAAAGAGGTTATTAAGCACACGAACAACGCCAATTGAGGTTGTTAAGCACACAAACAAGGCCAAATGAGGCTCCAAAGCACAAGAACAAATACAAAAGAGGTTCATAAGCACATGATCTAGGGCTAATTATGTTGCAAAGCGCAAGAACAACGACAAATGACGTTTTTAAGCACAAGAACAAGTGTAAATGATGTTGCCAAGCTAAAGAACAAGGGCAAAAGAGGTTAAGAAGCATACGAACAACGACAATTGAGGTTGTTAAGCATACGAACGAGGGAAAATGAGGTTCATAAACACAATATGAAGGGCAAAAGAGGTTTTTAACCACACGAACAACGCCAATTGAGGTTGTTAAGCACACAAAAAAGGGTAAATGAGGTTCCTTAGCACAAGAATTAATGCAAATGAGGTTCATAAGCAGAAGATCAAGGGCAAATTAGGTGGCAAAGCACAAGAACAATGACAAATGTGGTTGTTAAGCACAAGAACAAGTGTAAATTATGTTCCTAGGCGCAAAAACAAGGGCCAAAGAGGTTAAGAAGCATATGAACAACGATAATTGAGGTTGTCAAGCACACAAACAATGGCAAATTAGGTTCCAAAGTACAAGAACAAATGTAAATGAGTCTCATAATCACATATCAAGGGCAAAAGAGGTTAAGAAGAACAAATGTAAATGAAGCTCATAATCACAAGAACAAATGTAAATGAGGCTCATAATCACATATCAACGCAAATTGAGATTGTTAAGCACACAAACAAGAGCATGTGAGGTTCCTAAGCACAAGAACAAATGCAAATGAGGTTCAGGAGCAGAAGATCGAGGGAAAATTAGATTGCAAAATGCAAGAACAACGACAAAGGAGGTTGTTAAGCACAAGAACAAGTTTAAATGATGTTAACAAGCACAAAAACAAGGGCAAAAGAGGTTAAGAAACGTATGAACAACGACTATTGAGGTTGTTAAGCACACAAACAAGGGCAAATGAGGTTCATAAGCACAAGAACAAATGCAAATGAGATTCATAAGCACAAGATGAAGGGCAAATTATGTAGCGAAGCGCAAGAACAACGACAAATGAGGTTGTTAAGCACAAGAACAAGTCTAAATGATGTTCCTAAGCGCAAGAATAAGGGCAAAAGAAGTTAAGAAGCATATGAAAAACGACAATTGAGGTTGTCAAGCACACGAACAAGGGCAAATTAGGTTGCAAAGCACAAGAACAAATGTAAATAATATTACCAAGCACAAGAATAAGGACAAAAAAGGTTAAGAAACGTATGAACAACGAATATTGAGGTTGTTAAGCACACTAACAAACGCAAATGAGGTTCATAAGCACAATATCAAGGGCAAAATAGGTTGTTAAGTACACAAACAAGGGTAAATGTATGAACAACGACTATTAAGGTTGTTAAGCACACGAACAACGCAAATTGAGGTTGTTAACTACACAAACAAGGTTAAATGAGGTCCCTAAATACAAGAACAAATACAAATGAAATTCATTAGCACGTGATCGAGGGCAAATTATGTTGCAAAGCGCAAGAACAACGACAAATGAGATTCTTAAGTATAAGAACAAGTGTAAATGACGTTCCTAAGAACAAGAATAAGGGCAAAACAGGTTAAGAAGCATATGAACAACGACAATTGAGACTGTTAAGCACACGAACAAGGGCAAATGAGGTTTCTAAGCACAAGAACAAATGCAAATGAGATTCATAAGTACAAGATCAAGGGCAAAAGAGGTTGTTAAGCACACTAACAACGCCAATTGAGGTTGTTAAGCACACAAACAAAGGAAAATGAGGTTCCAAACCACAAGAATAAATGCAAATGAGATTCATATCCACAAGATCATGGGCAAAATTATGTTGCAAAGCGCAAGAACAACGACAGATGAGATTGTTAACCAAAAGAACAAGTGTAAATGATGTTCCTAAGAGCAAGTACAAGGGCAAAAGAGGTTAACAAGCATATGAACAACGGCAATTGAGATTCTTAACCTCTTTGGGCCTTGCTTCTTAACCTCTTTTGCCCTTGTTCTTGCTCTTAGCAACATCATTTACACTTGTTCTTGCGCTTAACAACCTCATTTGTCGTGATTCTTGAGCTTTGCAACATAATTTACCCTTGATCTTGTGCTGATGAATCTCATCTGTATTTATTCTTGTGCTTTGGAACCTCAGTTGACTTTGTTTGTGTGCTTAACAACCTTAATTGGCGTTGTTCGTGTACTTAACAACCTCTTTTGCCCTTGATCTTGTGCTTATGAATCTCATTTGCATTTGTTCTTGTGCTTAGAAATCTCATTTGCCCTTGTTCGTGTGCTAAACAACCACAATAGTCGTTGTTCATATGTTTCTTAACCTCTTTTGCCCTTATTGTTGTGCTTGGTAACATCATTTACACTTGTTCTTGTGCTTAACAACCTCATTTTTCGTTGTTCTTGCGCTTTACAACCTAATTTACCCTTGATCTTGTGCTTATGAACCACATTTGCATTTGTTCTTTTGCTTACGAACCTCATCTGCCCTTGTTTGTGTGCTTAACAACCTCAATTTGCATTCTTCGTGTGCTTAACAACCTCTTTTGCCCTTGATGTGATGATGAGCCTGTTTTACACTTGTTCTTGTGCTTAAGAACCTCATTTGTCGTTGTTCTTGCGCTTTGCAATAAAATTTGCCCTTGATCATGTGCTTATGAACCTCATTTGTATTTGTCCTTGTGTTTAGGAACCTCATTTGCCATTGTTTGTGTGCTTAACAACTTTAATTTGCATTATTCGTGTGCTTAACAACCTCTTTTGCCCTTGATGTGATGATGAGCCTGTTTTACACTTGTTCTTGTGCTTAAGAACCTCATTTGTCATTGTTCTTGCGTTTTGCAACATAATTTGCCCTTGATCTTGCGCTTATGTACCTCATTTCCATTTATTGTTGTGCTAAGGAACCTCATTTGCCCTTGTTTGTGTTCTTAACAACCTCAATTGGAGTTGTTCGTGAGCTGAACAACCTCTTTTGCCCTTCATATTGTGCTTATGAACCTCATTTGCCCTTGTTCGTGTGCTTAACAACCTCAATTGTCGTTGTTGATATGCTTCTTAACCTCTTTTGCCCTTGTTCGTAAGCTTGGCAACATCATTTATACTTGTTCTTGTGCTTAACAACGTCATTAGTTGTTGTTCTTGCGCTTTACAACCTAATTTGCCCTTGATCTTGTGCTTATGAAACTCATTTGCATGTTTCTTAACCTCTTTTGCCCTTTGTGCTTGGTAACATCATTTACACTTGTTCTTGTGCTTACCAACCTCATTTGTCGTTGTTATTGCGCTCTACAGCCTAATTTTTCCTTTATCTTGTGCTTGTGAACCTGATTTGCATTTGTTCTTGTGCTTAGGAACATCATATGCTCTTGTTTGTGTGCTTAACAACCTTAATGTTCGTTGTTCGTGTGCTTAGCAACCTCTTTTGCCCTTGATATGTGATTATGAGCATCATTTGCATTTGTTCTTGTGCTTCGGAACCTAATTTGCCCTTGTTCTTGCGCTTAGGAACATCATTTACACTTGTTCTTGTACTTAACAACCTCATTTGTCGTTGTTATTGCACTTTGCAACATAATTTGCCCTTGATATTGTGCTTATGAATATCATTTGCATTTATTCTTGTGCTTTGGAACCTCATTTGCCTTTGTTTATGTGCTTAACAACCTCAATTGGCGTTGTTCGTGTGCTTAACAACCACTTTTGCCCTTGATCTTGTGCTTATGTATCTCATTGGCATGTTCTTTGTGCTTAGGAACCTCATTTTCCCTTGTTCGCGTGCTTAACAACATCAATAATCATTGTTCATATGTTTCTTAACCTCTTTTGCGCTTGTTATTGTGCTTTGTAATATCATTTACACTTGTTCTTGCGCTTAACAATCTCATTTGTCATTGTTCTTGCGCTTTGCAACATAATTTGCCCTTGATATTGTGCTTATGAATCTCATTTGCCTTTATTCTTGTGCTTTCGAACCTCATTTGCCTTTGTTTGCGTGCTTAACAACCTCAGTTGGCATTGTTCGTGTGCTTAACAACCTCTTTTGCCCTTGATATTATGGTTATGAATCTCATTTTCATTTGTTCTTTGTGCTTAGGAACCTTATTTGCCCTTGTTC
Organism: Carex cristatella; assembly: GCA_024447775.1. Lineage (NCBI taxonomy): Eukaryota > Viridiplantae > Streptophyta > Magnoliopsida > Poales > Cyperaceae > Carex > Carex cristatella. Next base: position 963,987 of record JAJHPF010000027.1, on the reverse strand, counting down.
GTGTGCTTAACAACCTCAATAGTCGTTGTTCATTTGTTTCTTAACCTCTTTAGCCCTTGTTCTTGTGTTTGGTAAAATCATTTGCACTTGGTCTTGTGCTTCACAACCTCATTTGTCGTTGTTTTGTGCTTTACAACCTAATTTGCCCTTGATCTTATGCTTATGAACCTCATTTGCATTTGCCCTTGATCTTATGCTTATGAACCTCATATGCCCTTGTTTGTGTGCTTAACAACCACAATTTGCGTTGTTCGTATGTTTAACAATCTCTTTTGCCCATGACAGATAATTATGAGTCTCATTTGCACTTGTTCTTATGCTTTAGAACCTAATTTGCCCTTGTTCGTGTGCTTCACAACCTCAATTGTAGTTGATCATATGCTTCTAGTGCTCTTTTACCCTTATTCTTGCGCTTTGCAACATAATTTGCCCTTGATGATAAGCTTATGAACCACATTTGTATTTTTTTCTTGTGCATAGGAAACTCATTTGCCCTTATTTGTGTGCTTAACAACCATAATTGGCGTTGTTCGTGTGCTTTAATAATCTCTTTTGCCCTTGATATGTGATTATGAGCTTAATTTGTATTTGTTCTTGTGCTTTGGAACCTAATTTGCCCTTGTTCGTGTGCTTAACAACCTCAATTATCGATGTTCATATGGTTCTTAGCCACTTTGGCCCTTGTTCTTACACTTAGGAATATCATTTACATTTGTTCTAGTGCTTACCAACCTCATTTGTCATTGTTCTTGCGCTTTGCAACATAATTTGCCCTTGATCTTGTGCTTATGAACCTCATTTGCATTTATTGTTGTGCTAAGGAACCTCATTTGCCCTTTTTTTGTGTGCTTAACAACCTCAATTGGCGTTGTTCCTGTGCTTAACAACCTCTTTTGCCCTTCATATTGTGCTTATGAACCTCATTTGTCCTTGTCTGTGTGCGTAACAACCTCAATTGTCATTGTTCATATGCTTTTTAACCCCTTTTGCCCTTGTTCTTGAGCTTCGAAACATCATTTACACTTGTTCTTGTGCTTAACAACGTCATTTGTCATTGTTCTTGCGCTTTGCCATCTAATTTGCCCTTGATCTTGTGCTGATGAACCTCATTTGCATTTTTTCTTGTGCTTAGGAACCTCATATACCCTTGTTTGTGTGGTTAACAACCTCAATTTGCGTTGTTCGTGTGCTTAACAACCTCTTTTGCCCTAGATATGTGATTATGAGCCTCATTTGCATTTGTTCTTGTGCTTTGGAACTTAATTTGCCCTTGTTCTTATGCTTGGCAACATCATTTACACTTGGTCTTGTGCTTAACAACCTCATCTGTCGTTGTTCTTGCACTTTGCAACATAATTTGCCCTTGATCTTGTGCTTATAAACCTCAGTTGCATTTGTTCTTGTGCTAAGGAACCTCATATACCCTTGTTTGTGTGCTTAATAACATCAATTTGCGTTGTCTGTGTGCTTAACAACGTATTTTGCCCTAGATATGTGATTAAGAGCCTCATTTGCATTTGTTCTTGTGCTTTGGAACCTAATTTTCCCTTGTTCGTGTGCTTTGACAACCTCAATTATCGTTGTTCATATGCTTCTTAACCTCTTTGGCCCTTGTTCTTGCGCTTAGGAATATCATTTACACTTGTTCTTGTGCTTAACAACCTCATTTGTCATTGTTCTTGCGCTTTGCAACATATTTGCCCTTGATCTTGTGCTTATGGATCTCATTTGCATTTATTGTTGTGCTAAGGAACCACATTTGCCCTTGTTTATGTTCTTAACAACCTCAATTGGCGTTGTTCGTGTGCTGAACAACCTCTTTTTCCCTTCATCTTGTGCTTATGAACCGTATTTGCCCTTGTTCGTGTGCTTAACAACCTCAATTGTCGTTGTTGATATGCTTAACCTCTTTTGCCCTTGTTCGTGAGCTTGGCAACATCATTTATACTTGTTCTTGTGCTTAACAACGTCATTTGCCGTTGTTCTTGCGCTTTACAACCTAATTTGCCCTTGATCTTGTGCTTATGATCCTCATTTGCATGTTTCTTAACCTCTTTTGCCCTTGTACTTGTGCTTACCAACCACATTTGTCATTGTTATTGCGCTTTACAACCTAATTTTCCCTTGATCTTGTGCTTCTGAACCTGATTTGCATTTGTTCATGCACTTAGGAACATCATATGCTCTTGTTTGTCTGCTTAACAACCTCAATTTGCGTTGTTCGTATGCTTAGCAACCTCTTTTGCCCTTGATGTGTTATTATGAGCCTCATTTGCATTTGTTCTTGTGCTTTGGAACCTAATTCGCCCTTGTTCTTACGCTTAGGAACATCATTTACATTTGGTCTTGTGCTTAACAACCTCATTTGTCGTTGTTCTTGCACTTTGCATCATAATTTGCCCTTGATCTTGTGCTTATGAGCCTCATTTGCATTTGTTCTTGTGCTAAGGAACCACATTTCACCTTGTTTGTGTGCTTAACAACCTCAATTGGCGTAGTTCGTGTGCTTAAGAACCTCAATTGTCGTTGTTGATATGCTTTTTAACCCCTTTTGCCCTTGTTCTTGAGCTGAAGAATATCATTTACACTTGTTCTTGTGCTTACCAGCCTCATTTGTCGATGTTCTTCTGCTTTACAACCTAATTTGCGCTTGATCTTGTGCTTATGAACCTCATTTGTATTTGTTTTTGTGGTTAGGAACTTCATATGCCCTTGTTTGTGTGCTTTACAACCTCAATTTGCGTTGTTTGTGTGCTTAACAACCTCTTTTGCCCATGACAGATGATTATGAGTCTCATTTACACTTGTTCTTATGCTTTAGAACCTAATTTGCCCTGGTTCGTGTGCTTCACAGCCTCAATTGTCGTTGATTATTTGCTTCTAAAGCTCTTTTATCCTTATTATTGCGCTTAGGAACGTCATTTACACTTGTTCTTGTGCTTAAGAACCTTATTTGTCTATGCTCTTGCGCTTTGCAACATAATTTGCCCTTGATCATAAACTTATGAACCTCATTTGTTTTTTTTCTTGTGCTTAGGAAACTCATTTGCCCTTATTTGTGTGCTTAAGAACCTCAATTGGTGTTGTTCGTGTGCTTTAATAATCTCTTTTGCCCTTGATATGTGATTATGAGCCTCATTTGTATTTGTTCCTGTGCTTTGAAACCAAATTTGCCCTTGTTCGTGTGCTTAACAACCTAAATTATCGTTGTTCATATGGTTCTTAACCACTTTGGCTCTTGTTCTTGCGCTTAGGAATATCATTTACACGTGTTCTAGTGCTTAACAACCTCATTTGTCATTGTTCTTGCGCTTTGCAACATAATTTGCGCTTGACCTTGTGCTTATGAACCTCATCGGCATTTATTGTTGTGCTAAGGAACCTGATTTGCCCTTGTTTGTGAGCTTAACAACCTCAATTGGCGTTGTTCCTGTGCTTAACAACCTCCTTTGCCCTTCATATTGTGCTTATGAACCTCATTTGTCTTTGTCCGTGTGCTTAACAACCTCAATTGTCATTGTTAATATGCTTTTTCACCTCTTTTGCCCTTGTTCTTGAGCTTGGCAACATCATTTACCCTTGTTCTTGTACTTAACAACGTCATTTGTCGTTGTTCTTGCGCTTTGCCGTCTAATTTGCATTCGTTCTTGTGCTTAGGAACCTCAGATGCCCTTGTTTGTGTGCTTAACAATCTCAATTTGCGTTGTTCGTGTGCTTAACAACCTCTTTTGCCCTTCATATGTGATTATGAGCCTCATTTGCATTTGTTCTTGTGCTTTGGAACATAATTTGCCCTTTTTCTTACGCTTGGGAACATCATTTACACTTGTTCTTATGCTTAACAACCTCGTTTGTCGTTGTTCTTGCACTTTGCAACATAAGTTGCCCTTGATCTTGTGCTTATGAACATCATTTGCATGTTCTTGTGCTAAGGAACCTCATATGCCCATATTTGTGTTCTTAACAACATCAATTTGCATTGTTCGTGTGCTTAACAACCTCTTTTGCCCTAGATATGTGATTATGAGCCTCATTTGCATTTGTTCTTGTGCTTTGGAACCTAATTTTTCCCTTGTTTGTATGCTTGACAACCTCAATTATCGTTGTTCATATGCTTCTTAACCTCTTTGGCCCTTGTTCTTGCGCTTAGGAATATCATTTACACTTGTTCTTGTGCTTAACAACCTCATTTGTCATTGTTCTCGCGCTTTGCAACATAATTTGCCCTTAATCTTGTGCTTAGGAACCTCATTTGCATTTATTGTTGTCCTAAGGAACCTCATTTGCCCTTGTTTATGTTCTTAACAACCTCAATTGGCGTTGTTCGTGTGCTGAACAACCTCTTTTGCCCTTCATATTGTGCTTATGAATTTAATTTTCCCTTGTTCGTGTACTTAACAACCTCAATTGTCGTTGTTGATATGCTTCTTAACCTCTTTTGCCCTTGTTCGTGAGCTTGCTACATCATTTATACTTGTTCTTGTGCTTAACAACGTCATTAGTCGTTGTTCTTGCGCTTTACAATCTAATTTGCCCTTGATCTTGTGCTTATGAACCTCATTTGCATGTTTCTTAACATCTTTTGCCTTGTACTTGTGCTTGGTAACATCATTTACACTTGTTCTTGTGCTTACCAACCACATTTGTCATTGTTATTGCGCTTTACAACCTAATTTTCCCTTGATCTTGTGCTTATGAACCTGATTTGCTTTTGTTTTTGTGCTTAGGAACATCATATGCCCTTGTTTGTGTGCTTAACAACCTCAATTTGCGTTGTTCGTGTGCTTAGCAACCTCTTTTGTCCTTGATATGTAATTATGAGCCTCATTTCCATTTGTTCTTGTGCTTTGGAACCTAATTTGCCCTTGTTCGTGTGCTAGACAACCTCAATAGTCGTTGTTCATATGTTTCTTAACCTCTTTAGCCATTGTTCTTGTGTTTGGTAACATCATTTACACTTGTTCTTGTGCTTAACAACCTCATTTGTCGTTGTTCTTCGGCTTTAAAACCTAATTTGCGCTTGATCTTGTGCGTATGAACCTCATTTGTATTTGTTCTTCTGGTTAGGAACTTCATATGCCCTTGTTTGTGTGCTTAACAACCTCAATTAGCGTTGTTTGTGTGTTTAACAACCTCTTTTGCCCATGACAGATGATTATGAGTCTCATTTACACTTGTTCTTATGCTTTAGAACCTAATTTGCCCTGGTTCGTGTGCTTCACAACCTCAATTGTCGTTGTTCATATGCTTCTAAAACTCTTTTACCCTTATTCTTGCGCTTAGGAACGTCATTTACACTTGTTCTTGTGCTTAAAAACCTTATTTGTCTATGTTCTTGCCCTTTGCAACATAATTTGTCCTTGATCATAAGCTTATGAACCTCATTTGTATTTTTTCTTGTTCTTAGGAAACTCATTTGCCCTTATTTGTGTGCTTAGGAACCTCAATTGGCGTTGTTCGTGTGCTTTAATAATCTCTTTTGCCCTTGATATGTGATTATGAGCCTCATTTGTATTTGTTCCTGTGCTTTGAAACCTAATTTGCCCTTGTTCGTGTGCTTAACAACCTCAATTATCGTTCTTCATAGGATTCTTAACCACTTTGGCCCTTGTTCTTGCGCTTAGGAATATCATTTACACTTGTTCTTGTGCTTAACAACCTTATTTGTCATTGTTCTTGCGCTTTGCAACATAATTTGCCCTTCATCTGGTTCTTATGAACCTCATTTCCATTTACTCTTGTGCTAAGGAACCTCATTTGCCCTTGTTTGTGTGCTTAACAACCTCAATTGGCTTTGTTCGTGTACTTAACAACATGTTTTGCCATTCATATTGTGCTTATGAATCTCATTTGTCCTTGTTCATGTGCTTAACAACCTCAATTGTCGTTGTTGATATGCTTTTTAACCTCTTTTGCCCTTGTTCTTGAGCTTGGCAACATCATTTATACTTTGTTCTTGTGCTTAACAACGTCATTTGTCATTGTTCTTGCGCTTTACAACATAATTTGCCCTTGATCTTGTGCTTATGATCCTCATTTGCATGTTTCATATCCTCTTTTGCCCTTGTACTTGTGCTTGGTAACATCATTTACACTTGTTCTTGTGCTTACCAACCACATTTGTCATTGTTATTGCGCTTTACAACCTAATTTTCCCTTGATCTTGTGCTTATGAACCTGATTTGCACTTGTTATTGTGCATAGGAACATCATATGCCCTTGTTTGTCTGCTTAACAACCTCAATTTGCGTTGTTCGTGTGCTTAGCAACCTCTTTTGCCCTTGATATGTCATTATGAGCCTCATTTGCATTTGTTATTGTGCTTTTGAACTTAATTCGCCCTTGTTCTTACGCTTAGGAACATCATTTACACTTGGTCTTGTGCTTAACAACCTCATTTGTCGTTGTTCTTGCACTTTGCATCCTAATTTGCCCTTGATCTTGTGCTTATGAACCTCATTTGCATTTGTTCTTGTGCTAAGGAACCTCATTTCCCCTTGTTTGTGTTCTTAACAACCTCAATTGGCGTTGTTCGTGTGCTGAACAACCACTTTTGCACTTCATATTGTGCTTATGAACGTCATTTGCATTTATTCTTGTGCTAACGAACCTCTTTTTCCCTTCTTTGTGTGCTTAACAACCTCAATTGGCATTGTTCGTGTGCTTAACAACCTCTTTGGCCCTTCATATTGTGCTTCTGAACCTCATTTGCCCTTGTTCGTGTGCTTAACAACCTCAATTGTCGTTGTTGATATGCTTTTTAACCTTTTTTGCCCTTGTTCTTGAGCTTAAGAATATCATTTACACTTGTTCTTGTGCTTAACAACCTCATTTGTCATTGTTCTTGCGCTTTGCGACATAATTTGCCCTTGATCTTGTTTTTATGAACCTCATTTGTATTTATTCTTGTACTAAGGAACCTCATTTGCCCTTGTTTGTGTGCTTAACAAGCTCAATTGGCATTGTTCGTGTGCTTAACAACCTCTTTTGCCCTTGATATGTGATTATGAGACTCATTTGCATTTGTTCTTGTGCTTTGGAACCTAATTTTCTCTTGTTCGTGTGCTGGACAACCTCAATTATCGGTGTTCATATGCTTCTTGGCATCTTTTTTGCTCTTGTTCTTTAGCTTGGCAACATCATTTACACTTGTTCTTGTGCTTAACAACGTTATTTGTCGTTGTTCTTAAGCTTTGCAACCTAATTTGCCCTTGATCTTGTACTTATGAACCTCATTTGCATTTGTTCTTGTGCTTTAAACCATCATTTGTCGTTGTTTTTGCGCTTTGCAACATAATTTGACCTTGATCTTGTTCTTATGAACCTCATTGGCATTTTTTTCTTGTGCTTATGAACCTCATATGCCCTTGTTTGTGTGCTTAACAACCTCTTTTGCCCTCGATATATGATTATGGGCCTCATTTGCATTTGTTCTTGTGCCTTGGAACCTATTTTTCCCTTGTTCGTGTGCTTGACAACCTTAATTATCGTTGTTCATATGCTTCTTAACCTCTTTAGCCCTTGTTCTTGCACTTAGGAATATCATTTACACTTGTTCTTGTGCTTAACAACCTCATTTGTCATTGTTCTTGCGCTTTGCAACATAATTTGCCCTTGATCTTCTGCTTATGAACTTTATTTGCATTTATTCTTGTGCTAACGAACCTCATTTTCCCTTGTTGGTGTGCTTAACAGCCTCAATTGGCGTTGTTCGTGTGCTTAACAACTTCTTTTGCCCTTCATATTGTGCTTATGAACCTCATTTGCCCTTGTTTGGGTGCTTAACAACCTCAGTTGTCGTTGTTGATATGCTTCTTATCCTCGTTTGCCCTCGTTCTTGACCTGGCCAACATCATTTACACTTGTTCTTCTGCTTAACAACATCATTTGTCGTTGTTCTTTTGCTTTGTCATCTAATTTTCCCTTGATCTTGTGCTTATGAACTTTATTTGCATTTATTCTTGTGCTTATGAACCTCATAATACGCAAAAGAGATATTTAAGCACACGAACAACGCCAATTGAGGTTGTTAAGCACACAAACAAGGGCATATAAGGTTCCAAAGCATAAGAACAAATACAAATGAGGTTCATTAGAACATGATCAAGGGCAAATTATATTGCAAAGCGCAAGAACAACGACAAATGAGGTTCTTAAGCACAAGAACAAGTTTATATGAGCCTCATAATCACATATCAAGGGCAAAAGAGGCTGTTAAGCACACGAACAACACAAATTGTGGTTGTTAGGCACACAAACAAGGGCATTTGAGGTTCCTAAGCACAAGAACAAATGCAAATGAGGTTCATAAGCACAAGATCACGGGCAAATTAGGTTGTAAAGCGCAAGAACAACGACAAATTAGGTTGTTAAGCACAAGAACAAGTGTAAATGATGCCAAGCACAAGAACAAGGGAAAAAGAGGTTAAGAAACATATGAACAACGACTATTGAGGTTGTTAAGCACACGAACAAGGGCAAATGAGGTTCCTAAGCATAAGAACAAATGCAAATGAGATTCATAAGAACAAGATCAAGGGCAAATTATGTGGCAATTCGCAAGAACAACGACAAATGAGGTTGTTAAGCACAAGAACATGTGTAAAGGATGTTCCTAAGTGCAAGAACAACGGCAAAAGAGGTTAATAACCGTATAAACAACGACAATTGAGGTTGTCAAGCACACGAACAAGGGCAAATTAGGTTCCAAAGATCAAGAACAAATGCAAAAGAGATTCAAAAGCATAATATCAAGGGTAAAAGGGGTTGTTAAGCACACGAACAACACCAATTGAGGTTGTTAAGCACACAAACAAAAGCAAATGCAGTTCCAAAGCACAAGAATAAATGCAAATGAGATTCATAAGCACAAGATCAAGGCAAATTAAGTGCAAAAACAACCACAAATGAGGGTGTTAAGCACAAGAACAAGTGTAAATGATGTTTCCATGCGCAAGAACAAGGGCAAAAGAGGTTAAGAAGCATATGAACAACGCCAATTGAGGTTGTTAAGCACACAAACAAGGGCAAATTAGGTTCCTAAGCACAGCAACAAATACTAATGAGGTTCATAAGCATGATCAAGGGCAAATTATGTTGCAAAGCGCAAGAACAACAACAAATGAGGTTGTTAAGCACAAGAACAAGTGTAAATAATGTTCATAAGCACACGACAATTGAGGTTGTAAAGCACACGAACAAGGGCAAATTAGATTCCAAAGCACAAGAACAAATGTAAATGAGGCTCATAATCACAATATCAAGGGAAAAGAGATTGTTAAGCACACGAACAACGCCAATTGAGGTTTTTAAGCACACAAACAAAGGCAAATGAGGTCCAAAGAACAAGAATAAATACAAATGAGATTCATAAGCACAACATCAAGGGCAAATTATGCTGCAAAGCGCAAGAACAACGACACATGAGGTTGTTAAGCACAAGAACAAGTGTAAACGATGTTGCTATGCGCGAGAACAAGGGCTAAAGAGGTTAAGAAGCATATGAACAACAAAAATTGAGGTTGTCAAGCACACGAACAAGGACAAATTAGGTTCCGAAGCACAAGAACAAATATGAAGGGCAAAAGAGGTTGTTCAGCACACGAACAATGCCAAATCATGTTGTTAAGGACACAAAAAAGGACAAATGAGATTCCTTAGCACAACAATAACTACAAATGAGGTTCATAAGCACAAGATCAATGGAGAATTATGTTGCAAAGCGCAAGAACAATGACAAATGAGGTTTTTAAGCACAAGAACAAGTGTAAATGATATTCCTAAGTGCTAGAAGAAGGGCTAAAGAGGTTAAGAAGCATATGAACAACGATAATTGAAATTGTCAAGCACACGAACTAGGCCAAAATAGGTTCCAAAGCACAAGAACAACTGCAAATGAGGCTCATAATCACATATCAAGGGCAAAAGAGGTTGTTAAACACACGAACAACACAAATTGACATTGTTAAAGCACACAAACAATGGCATATAAGGTTCCTTAGCACAAGAACAAATGCAAATGAGGTTCATAAGCACAAGTTCAAGGGCAAATTATGTTCCAAAGAGCAAGAACAACGACAAATGAGATTGTTAAGCACAAGAACAAGTGTAACTGGTGTTCCTAAGCGCAAGAACAAGGGCAAAAGAGGTTAAGAAGCATATGAACAACAACAATTAAGGTTGTAAAGCTCACGAACAAGGGCAAATTAGGTTCCAAAGAACAAGAACAAATGTAAATGAGGCTCATAATCACAATATCGAGGGCAAAAGAGGTTGTTAAGCACACGAACAACGCCAATTGAGGTTTTTAAACACACAAACAAAGGCAAATGAGGTTCCAAAGTACAAGAATAAATACAAATCAGATTCATAAGCACAACATCAAAGGCAAATTATGTTGCAAACTGCAAGAACAACGACAAATGAGGTTGTTAAGCACAAGAACAAGTGTAAATGATGTTCCTAAGCGCAAGAACAAGGGCAAAAGAGGTTAAGAAACATATGAACTACGACAATTGAGGTTGTCAAGCACACGAACAAGGGCAAATTAGGTTCAAAAGCACAATAACAAATGCAAATGAGGTCAATAATCATAATATCAAGGGCAAAAGAGGTTATTAAGAACACAAACAACGCCAATTGAGGTCGTTAAGCACACAAACATGGGCAAATGAGGTTCCTAAGCACAACAACAAATACAAATGAGGTTCATAACCACATGATCAAGGGCAAATTATGTTGCAAAGCGCAAGAACAACGACAAATGAGGTTCTTAAGCACTAGAACAAGTGTAAATTAGGCTCATAATCACATATCAAAGGCAAAAGCGGTTGTTAAGCACACGAACAACGCCAATTGAGATTGTTAAGCACACAAACAGGGGCATATGAGGTTCCTAGGCACAAGAACAAATGCAAATGAGGTTTATAAGCACAAGATCAGGGGCAAATTAGATGGCAAAGCGGAAGAACAACGACAAATGACGTTGTTAAGCACAAGAACAAGTGTAAATGATGTTGCCAAACTCAAGAACAAGGGCAAAAGAGGTTAAGAAGCATATCGACTACAACAATTGAGGTTGTTAAGCACACAAAAAAGGGCAAATGATGTTCATAAGCACAGTATGAAGGGCAAAAGAGGTTGTTAAGCACACGAACAACGCCAATTGATGTTCTTAGGCACACAAACAATGGCAAATGAGATTCCTTAGCACAAGAATATATGCAAATGAGGTTCATAAGCACAAGATCAAGGGCAAATTATGTTGCAAAGTGCAAGAACAATGACAAATGAGGTTGTCAAGCATAAGAACATGTAAATGATATTCCTAAGTGCAAGAACAAGGGCCAAAGTGGTTATGAAGCATATGAACAATGCTAATTGAGGTTGTCAAGTACACGAACAAGGGCAAATTAGGTTCCAAAGCACAAGAACAAGTGCAAATGAGACTCATAAACACATATCAAGGGCAAAAGAGGTCGTTAAGCACAAAAACAACGGAAATTGAGGTTGTGAAACGCACAAACAAGGGCAAATCAGGTTCCTAAGCACAAGAACAAATACAAAAGTGGTCCATAAGAATATGATCAAGGGCAAATTATGTTGGAAAGCGCAAGAATGACGACAAATAAGGTTCTTAACCACAAGAACAAGTGTAAATGAGGCTCATAATCACATATCAATGGCAAAAGAATTTGTTAAGCACACGAATAATGCAAATTGAGGTTGTTAAGCACATAAACAAGGGCATATAAGATACCTAAGCAAGAGAACAAATGCAAATAAGGTTTACAAGCACATGATCAAGTGCAAATTAGGTTGTTAAGTGCAAGAACAACAAAAAATGAGTTTGTTAAGCGCAAGAACAAGTGTAAATGATGTTACCAAGTACAAGAACTAGTGCAAATGAGGTTAAGAAACATATGAACAACGACTATTGAGGTTGTTAAGCACACGAACAAGGGCAAATGAGGTTCCTAAGCACAAGAACCACTGCAAATGAGATTCACCAGCAAAAGATTAAGGACAAAAGAGGTTGTTAAGCACACGAACAACGCCAATTGAGGTTGTTAAACACACAAAGAAAGGCAATTTAGGTTCCAAAGCACAAGATTAAATGCAAATGAGATTCATAAGAACAAGATCAAGGGCAAATTATGTTGCAAATCGCAAGAACAACAACAAATGAGGTTGTTAAGCACAAAAACAAGTGTAAATGATGTTCCTATGCGCAAGAACGAGGGCAAAAGAGGTTAAGAAGCATATGAAAAACGACAATTGAGGTTGTCAAGCACACGAACATGGGCAAATTAGGTTCCAATGCACAAGAACAAATGCAAATGAGGCTAATAATCATAATATCAAGGGCAAAAGAGGTTGTTAAGCACACAAACAACGCCAATTGACGTTGTTAAGCACACAAACAAGGGTAAATGTTGTTCCTAAGTACATGAACAAATACAAATGAGGTTGATAAAGAACATAATCAAGGGCAAATTTTGTTGCAAAGCGCAAGAACAACGACAAATGCAGTTCTTAAGCACAAGAACAAGTGTAAATGATGCTCCTGTGCGCAAGAACAAGGGCAAAAGAACTTAAGAAGCATAGGAAAAACGACAATTGACGTTGTCAAGCACACGAACAAGGGCAAATCAGGTTTCAATGCACAAGAACAAATGCAAATGTGGCTAATAATCATAATATCAATAGCAAAAGAAGTTGGTAAACACACGAACAACGCCAATTGTGGTTGTTAAACACACAAACAAGGGCAAATGAAGTTCCTAAATACAAGAACAAATACAAATGAGGTTCATAAGAACTTGATCAAGGGCAATGATGTTGCAAAGCGCAAGAACAATGACAAAAGAGGTTGTTAAGCACAAGAACAAGTGTAAATGGTGTTCCTAAGCGCAAGAACAAGGGCAAAAGAGGTTAAGAAGCATATGAACAACGACAATTGAGGGTGTTAAGCACACGAAAAGGGCAAATGAGGTTCATAAGCACAATATGAAGGGCAAAAGAGGTTGTTAAGCACACGAACAATGCCAATTCATGTTATTAAGGAGACAAACAACGACAAATGAGATTCCTTGGCACAACAATAACTGCAAATAAGGTTGATAGGCAAAAGATGAAGGAAAAATTATGTTGCAAAGTGCAAGAACAATGACAAATGAGGTTGTTAAGCACAAGAACAAGTGTAAATGATATTCCTAAGTGCAAGAACAAGGGCTAAATAGGTTAAGAAGCATATGAACAACGATAATTAAGGTTGTCAAGCACACGAACAGGGGCAAAATAGGTTCCAAAGCACAAGAACAAATGCAAATGAGGCTCATAATCACATATCAAGGGCAAAAGAGGTTGTTAAGCACACGAACAACGCAAATTGAGATTGTGAAGCACACAAACAAGGGCATATGAGGTTCCTTAGCACAAGAACAAATGCAAATGAGGTTCATAAGCACAAGTTCAATGGCAAATTATGTTGCAAAGCGCAAGAACAACGAGAAATGAGGTTGTTAAGCATAAGAACAAGTGTAACTGGTGTTCCTAAGCGCAAGAACAAGGGCAATAGAGGTTAAGAAGCATATGAACAACGACAATTGAGGTTGTAAAGCACACGAACAAAAGAAAATTAGGTTCCAAAGCACAAGAACAAATGTAAATGAGGCTCATAATCACAATATCGATGACAAAAGAGGTTGTTAAGCCCACGAACAACGCCAATTGAGGTGTTTAAGCACACAAACAAAGGAAAATGAGGTCCCAAAGCACAAGAATAAATACAAATGAGATTCATAAGAACAAGATCAAGGGCAAATTAAGTTGCAAAACGCAAGAACAACGACAAATGAGGTTGTTAAGCACAAGAACGAGTGTAAATGATGTTCCTAAGCGCAAGAACAAGGGCAAAAGAGATTAAGAAGCATATGAACAACGACAATTGAGTTTACAAGCACAAGAACTAGGGCAAATTAGGTTCCAAAGCACAAGAACAAATGTAAATGAGGCTCATAATCACAATATCGAGGGCAAAAGAGGTTGTTAAGCACACGAAAAACGCCAATTGAGGTTGTTAAGCACACAAACAAGGGCAAATGAGGTTCCTAAGCACAAGAACAAATACAAATCTGGTTCATAAGCACATGATCTAGGGCAAATTATGTTGCAAAGCGCAAGAACAACGACAAATGAGGCTCTTAAGCACAAGAACAAGTGTAAATGAGGCTCATAATCACATATCACAGGCAAAAGAGGTTGTTAAGCACACAAACAACACCAATTGAGGTTGCTAAGCACACAAACAAAGCCAAATGAGGTTCCAAAGCTCAAGAATAAATGTAAATGAGATTCATAAGCACAAGATCAATGGCAAATTATGTTGCAAGGCGCAAGAACAACGACAAATGAGGTTGTTAAGCACAAGAACAAGTATAACTGATGTTCCTAAGCGGAAGAACAAGGGCAAAAGAGTTTAAGAAGCATATGATCAACGACAATTGAGGTTGTCAAGCACACGAACAAGGGCAAATTAGGTTCCAATGCACAAGAACTAATGCAAATGAGGCTAAAAATCATAATATCAAGGACAAAAGAGGTTGTTAAGCACACGAACAACGCCAATTGAGGTTGTTAAGCATACAAACAAGGGCAAATGAGGTTCCTAAGCACAAGAACAAATACAAATGAGGTCTATAAGAATATGATCAAGGGCAAATTATGTTGCAATGCGCAAGAATAACGACAAATGAGGTTCTTAACCACAAGAACAAGTGTAAATGAGGCTCATAATCACAGATCAATGGCAAAAGAATTTGTTAAGCACACGAACAACGCAAATTGTGGTTGTTAAGCACACAAACAAGGGCATATCTGGTTCACAAGAACAAATGCAAATAAGGTTCATAAGCACTTGATCAAGGGCAAATTAGGTTGTTAAGTGCAAGAACAACAAAAAATGAGATTGTTAAGCGCAAGAACAAGTGTAAATGATGTTACCAAGTACAAGAACAAGTGCAAAGGAGGTTAAGAAACATATGAACAATGACTAGTGAGGTTGTTAAGCACACGAACAAGGGAAAACGAGATTCCTAAGCACAAGAATCAATGCTAATGAGATTCACCAGCAAAAGATTAAGGGCAAAAGAGGTTGTTAAGCACACGAACAACGCCAATTGAGGTTGTTAAGCACACCAACAATGGGAAATGAGGTTCCAAAGCACAAGAATAAATGCAAATGAGATTCATAAGCACAAGATCAAGGGCAAATTATGTTGCAAAGCGCGTGAACAATGACAAATGAGGTTGTTAAGCACAAGATTGAGTGTAAATGATGTTCCTATGCACAAGAACAAGGGCAAGAGAGGTTAATAAGCATATGAACAACGACAATTGACGTTCTCAAGCACACGAACTTGGGCAAATTAGGTTCCAATGGACAAGAACAAATGCAAATGAGGTTAATAATCATAATATCAAGGGCAAAAGAGGTTGTTAAGCACACAAACAAGGGTAAATGATCTTCCTAAGTACAAGAACAAATACAAATGAGGTTGATAAGAACATAATCAAGGGCAAATTATGTTGCAAAGCGCAAGAACAACGACAAATGGGGTTCTTAAGCACAAGAACAAGTGTAAATGATGTTCCTCTGCGCAAGAACAAGGGCAAAAGAATTAAAGAAGCATATGAACAACGACAATTGACGTTGTCAAGCACACAAACAAGGGCAACTTAGGTTTCAATGCACAAGAACGCAAATGTGGCTAATAATCGTAATATCAATGGCAAAAGAGGTTGTTAAGCACACGAACAACGCCAATTGAGGTTGTTAAGCACACAAACAAAGGCAAATGAGGTTCCTAAATAGAAGAACAAATACAAATGAGGTTCATAAGAGCATGATTAAGGGCAAATAATGTTGCAAAGCGCAAGACCAACGACAAATGAGGTTGTTAAGCTCAAGAACAAGTGTAAATGATGTTCCTAAGCGCAAGAACAAGGGCAAAAGAGATTAAGAAGCATATTAACAACGACAATTGAGTTTACAAGCAGACGAACTAGGGCAAATTAGGTTCCAAAGCAGAAGAACAAATGCAAATGATGCTAATAATCATAATATCAAGGGCAAAAGAGGTTGTTAAGCACATGAACAACGCCAATTAAGGTTGTTCAGCACACAAACAATGGCAAACGAGGTTCCTAAGCACAAGAACAAATACAAATGAGGTTCATAAGAGCATGATCAAGGGCAAATAATGTTGCAAAGTGCAAGAACAACGACAAATGAGGTTGTTAAGCTCAAGAACAAGTGTAAATGATGTTCCTAAGCGCAAGAACAAGGGCAAAAGAAGTTAAGAAGCATATGAACAACGACAATTGAAGTTGTCAAGCACAAGAATAAGGGCAAATTAGTTCCAAAGGACAAGAACAAATGCAAATGAGGCCAATAATCATAATATCAAGGGCAAAAGTGGTTGTTAAGCACACGAACATCGCCAATTTAGGTTGTTAAGCACACAAACAAGGGCAAATGAGGTTCCTTAGCACAAGAACAAATACAAATGAGGTTCATAAGCACATGATCAAGGGAAAATTATGTTACAAAGCACAAGAACAACGACAAATGAGGTTCTTAAGCACAAGAACAAGTGTGAATGAGGCTCATAATCACATATCAAGGGCAAAAGAGGTTGTTAAGCACACGAACAACGCAAAATGTGGTTGTTAAGCACACAAACAAGCGCATATGAGGTTCCTAAGACCGAGAACATTTACAAATGAGGTTCATAAGCACAAGATCAATGGCAAATTAGGTTTCAAAGTGCAAGAACAACGACAAATGAAGCTATTAAGCACAAGAACAAGAGCAAAACAAGTTAAGAAACATATGAACAACGACTATAGGTTGTTAAGCACACGAACAAGGGCAAATGAGGTTCTTAAGCACAAGAACAAATGAAAATGAGATTCATAAGACCAAGATCAAGGGAAAAAGAAGTTGTTAAGCGCACGAACAACGCCAATTGAGGTGTTTAAGCACACAAACAAAGCCATATGAGGTTCCAAAGCACAAGAATAAATGCAAATGAGATTCATAAGCACAAGATCAATGGCAAATTATGTTGCAAAGCGCAGGAACAACAACAAATGAGGTTGTGAAGCACAAGAACAAGTGTAAATGATGTTCCTAAGTGCAAGAACAAGGGCAAAAGAGGTTAAGAAGCATATGAACAACGACAATTGAGGTTGTCAAGCAGACGAACTAGGGCAAATTAGGTTCCAAAGCACAAGAAAAATGCAAATGATGCTAATAATCATAATATCAAGGGCAAAAGAGGTTGTTAAGCACATGAACAACGCCAATTAAGGTTGTTCAGCACACAAACAATGGCAAACGAGGTTCCTAAGCACAAGAACAAATACAAATGAGGTTCATAAGTACATTATCAAGGGCAAATTGTGTTGCAAAGCGCAAGAACAACGACAAATGAGGTTCTTAAGCACAAGAACAAGTGTAAATGGTGTTCCAAAGCACAAGAACAAGGGCAAAAGAGGTTAAGAAGCATATGAACAACGACAATTGAGGGTGTGAAGCACACGAAAAGGGCAAATGAGGTTCATAAGCACAATATGAAGGGCAAAAGAGGTTGTTAAGCACACGAACAATGCCAATTCATGTTGTTAAGGAGACAAACAACGACAAATGAGATTCCTTAGCACAACAATAACTGCAAATGAGGTTGATAGGCAAAAGATCAAGGGAAAATTATGTTGCAAAGCTCAAGAACAATGACAAATGAGGTTGTTAAGCACAAGAACAAGTTGTAAATGATATTCCTAAGTGCAAAAACAAGGGCTAAGGAGGTTAAGAAGCATATGAACAACGATAATTGAGGATGTCAAGCACACGAACAAGAGCAAAATAGGTTCCAAAGCACAAGAACAAATGCAAATGAGGCTCATAATCACATATCAAGGGCAAAAGAGGTTGTTAAGCACACGAACAACGCAAATTGAGATTGTTAAGCATACAAACAAGGGCATATGAGGTTCCTTAGCACAAGAACAAATGCAAATGAGATTCATAAGCACAAGTTCAAGGGCAAATTATGTTGCAAAGCGCAAGAACAACGACAAATGAGGTTGTTAAGCACAAGAACAAGTGTAAATGGTGTTCCTAAGCGCAAGAACAAGGGCAAAAGAGGTTGAGAAGCATATGAACAACGACAATTGAGGTTGTCAAGCACACGAACAAGGACAAATTAGGTTCCAATGCACAAGAACAAATGCAAATGAGGCTAATAATCGTAATATCAAGGGCAAAAGAGGTTGTTAAGCACACGAACAATGCCAATTCATGTTGTTAAGGAGACAAACAACGACAAATGAGATTCCTTAGCACAACAATAACTGCAAATGAGGTTGATAGGCAAAAGATCAAGGGAAAATTATGTTGCAAAGCTCAAGAACAATGACAAATGAGGTTGTTAAGCACAAGAACAAGTGTACATGATATTCCTAAGTGCAAGAACAAGGGCTAAGGAGGTTAAGAAGCATATGAACAACGATAATTGAGGTTGTCAAGCACACGAACAAGCGCAAAATAGGTTCCATAGCACAAGAACAAATGCAAATGAGGCTCATAATCACATATCAAGGGCAAAAGAGATTGTTAAGCACACGAACAACGCAAATTGAGATTGTTAAGCATACAAACAAGGGCATATGAGGTTCCTTAGCACAAGAACAAATGCAAATGAGATTCATAAGCACAAGTTCAAGGGCAAATTATGTTGCAAAGCGCAAGAACAATGACAAATGAGGTTGTTAAGCACAAGAACAATTGTAACTGGTGTTCCTAAGCGCAAAAACAAGGGAAAAAGAGGTTAAGAAGCATATGAACAACGACAATTGAGGTTTTAAAGCACACGAACAAAGGAAAATTAGGTTCCAAAGCACATGAACGTAAATGAGGCTCATAATCACAATATCGAGGACAAAAGAGGTTGTTAAAACCACGAACAACGTCAATTGAGGTGTTTAAGAACACAAACAAAGTACAAGAATAAATACAAAAGAGATTCAGATGGACAACATCAAGGGCAAATTATGTTGCAAAGCGCAAGAACATCGACAAATGAGGTTGTTAAGTACAAGAACAAGTGTAAATGACATTACCAAGCACAAGAACAAGGGCAAAAGAGGTTAAGAAACATATCAACAACGACTATTGAGGTTGTTAAGCACACGAACAAGGGCAAATGAGGTCCCTAAGCACAAGAACAAATGCAAATGAGATTCATAAGAACAAGATCAAGTGCGAAAGAGGTTGTTAAGCACACGAACAACGCCAATTGAGATTGTTAAGCACACAAACAAAGGCAAATGAGGTTCCAAAGCACAAGAATAAATGCAATTGAGATTCATAATAACAAGATCAAGGGCAAATTATGTTGCAAAACGCAAGAACAACGACAAATGAGGTTATTAAGCACAAGAACAAGTGTAAATGATGTTCCTAAGCGCAAGGACATGGGCAAAAGAGATGAAGAACCATATGAACAACAACAATTCAGTTTGCAAGCACAAGAACTAGGGCAAATTAGGTTCCAAAGCAAAAGAACAAATGTAAATGAGGGTCATAATCACAATATCGAGGGCAAAAGAGGTTGTTAAGCACACGAAAAACACCAATTGAGGTTGTTAAGCACACAAATAAGGGCAAATGAGGTTCCTAAGCACAAGAACAAATACAAATGTGGTTCATAAGCACATGATCAAGGGCAAATTATGTTGCAAAGCGCAAGAACAATGACAAATGAGGTTCTTAAGCACAAGAACAAGTGTAAATGAGGCTCATAATCACATATCAATGGCAAAAGA
The DNA here is from genome assembly GCA_024447775.1 of Carex cristatella. Lineage (NCBI taxonomy): Eukaryota > Viridiplantae > Streptophyta > Magnoliopsida > Poales > Cyperaceae > Carex > Carex cristatella. The sequence continues at coordinate 944,097 of JAJHPF010000027.1, read as the reverse complement.
GGTTGTTAAGCACACGAACAACGCCAATTGAGATTGCTAAGCACAGAAACAATGCCAAATGTGGTTCCAAAGCACAAGAATAAATGCAAATGAGATTCATAAGAACAAGATCAAGGGCAAATTATGTTGCAAAATGCAAGAACAACGACAAATGAGGTTGTTAAGCACAACGACAAGTGTAAATGATGTTCCTAAGCGCAAGAATAAGGGAAAAAGAAATTAAGAAGCATATGAACAACGACAATTGAGTTTGCAAGCACAAGAACTAGGGCAAATTAGGTTCCAAAGCCCTAGAACAAATGTAAATAAGGCTCATAATCACAATATCGGGGGCAAAAGAGGTTGTTAAGCACACAAAAACGCCAATTGAGGTTGTTAAGCACACAAACAAGGACAAATGAGGTTCCTAAGCACAAGAACAAATACAAATGTGGTTCATAAGCACATGATCTAGGGCAAATTATGTTGCAAACCGCAAGAACAACGACAAATGAGGTTCTTAAGCACAAGAACAAGTGTAAATGAGGCTCATAATCACATATCAAAGGCAAAAGAGATTAAGAAGCATATGATCAACGACAATTGAGGTTGTCAAGCACACAAACAAGGGCTAATTAGGTTCCAATGCACAAGACCTAATGCAAATGAGGCTAAAAATCATAATATGAAGGGCAAAAGAGGTTGCTAAGCACACGAACAACGCCAATTGAGGTTGTTAAGCATACAAACAAGGGAAAATAAGGTTCCTAAGCACAAGAACAAATACAATTGAGGTCCGCAAGAATATGATCAAGGGCAAATTATGTTGCAAAGCGCAAGAACAACGACAAATGAGATTCTTAAGCACAAGAACAAGTGTAAATGAGGCTCATAATCATATATCAAAGGCAAAAGAGGTTGTTAAGCACACAAACAACGCCAATTGAGGTTGCTACGCACACAAACAAAGCCAAATGAGGTTCCAAAGCACAAGAATAAATGCAAATGAGATTCATGAGCACAAGATCAATGGCAAATTATGTTGCAAGGCGCAAGAACAACGACAAATGAGGTTGTTAAGCACAAGTATAACTGATGTTCCTAAGCGGAAGAACAAGGGCAAAAGACATTAAGAAGCATATGATCAACGACAATTGAGGTTGTCAAGCACACGAGCAAGGGCAAATTAGGTTCGAATGCACAATAACTAATGCAAATGAGGCTAAAAATCATAATATCAAGGGCAAAAGAGGTTGTTAAGCACACGAACAACGCCAATTGAGGTTGTTAAGCATACAAACAAGGGCAAATGAGGTTCCTAAGCACAAGAACAAATACAAATGAGGTCCATAAGAATATGATCAAGGGCAAATTATGTTGCAATGCGCAAGAATAACGACAAATGAGGTTCTTAACCACAACAACAAGTGTAAATGAGACTCATAATCACATATCAATGGTAAAAGAATTTGTTAAGCACACGAACAATGCAAATTGAGGTTGTTAAGCACACAAACAAGGGCATATGTGGTTCACAAGAACAAATGTAAATAAGGTTCATAAGCACATGATCAAGGGCAAATTAGGTTGTTAAGTGCAAGAACAACAAAAAATGAGATTGTTAAGCGCAAGAACAAGTGTAAATGATGTTACCAAATACAAGAACAAGTGCAAAGGAGGTTAAGAAACATATGAACAATGACTACAAAGGTTGTTAAGCACACGAACAAGGGCAAACGAGGTTCCTGAGCACAAGAACCAATCCCAATGAGATTCACCAGCAAAAGATTAAGGGCAAAAGAGGTTGTTAAGCACACGAACAACGCCAATTGAGGTTGTTAAGCACACAAACAAAGGCAAATGAGGTTCCAAAGCACAAGAATAAATGCAAATGAGATTCATAAGCACAAGATCAAGGGCAAATTATGTTGCAAAACGCGTGAACAATGACAAATGAGGTTCTTAAGCACAATAACAAGTGTAAATGGTGTTCCTATGCGCAAGAACAAGGGCAAAAGAGGTTAAGAAGCATATGAACAACGACAATTGACGTTCTTAAGGACACGAACTTGGGCAAATTAGGTTCCAATGCACAAGAACAAATGCAAATGAGGCTAATAATCATAATATCAAGGGCAAAAGAGGTTGTTAAGTACACGAACAACGTCAATTGAGGTTGTTAAGCACACAAACATGGGTAAATGATGTTCCTAAGTACAAGAACAAATACAAATGAGGTTGATAAGAACATAATCAAGGGCAAATTATGTTGCAAAGCGCAAGAACAACGACAAATGGGGCTCTTAAGCACAACAACAAGTGTAAATGATGTTCCTCTGCACAAGAACAAGGGCAAAAAAATTTAAGAAGCATATGAACAACAACAATTGACGTTGTCATGCACACGAACAAGGGCAAATTAGGTTTCAATGCACAAGAACAAATGCAAATGTGGCTAATAATCATAATATCAATGGCAAAAGAGGTTGTTAAGCACACGAACAACGCCAATTAAGGTTGTTAAGCACACAAACAAGGGCAAATGAGGTTCCTAAATACAAGAACAAATACAAATGAGGTTCATAAGAACATGATCATGGGCAAATTATGTTGCAAAGCGCAAGAACAACGACAAATGAGGTTGTTAAGCACAAGAACAAGTGTAAATGATGTTCCTAAACGCAAGAACAAGGGCAAAAGAAGTTAAGAAACATATGAACAATGACAATTGAGGTTGTCAAGCACAAGAATAAGGGCAAATTAGTTCCAAAGGACAAGAATAAATGCAAATGACGCTAATAATCATAATATCAAGGGCAAAAGTGGTTGTTAAGCACACAAAAAACGCCAATTGAGGTTGTTAAGCACACAAACCAGGGCAAATGAGGTTCCTAAGCACAAGAACAAATAAAAATGAGGTTCATAAGCACATGATGAAGGGAAAATTATGTTCCAAAGTGCAAGAACAAGGACAAATGAGGTTCTTAAGCACAAGAACAAGTGTGAATGAGGCTCATAATCACATATCAAGGGCAAAAGAGTTTGTTAAGCACACGAACAACGCAAATTGAGGTTGTTAAGCACACAAACAAGCGCATATGAGGTTCCTAAGACCGAGAACATTTACAAATGAGGTTCATAAGCACAAGATCAATGGCAAATTAGGTTTTAAAGCGCAAGAACAACGACAAATGAGGCTGTTAAGCACAAGAACAAGTGTAAATGATGTTACCAAGCACAAGAACAAGGGCAAAACAAGTTAAGAAACATATGAACAACGACTATAGGTTGTTAAGCACACGAACAAGGGCAAATGAGGTTCTTAAGCACAAGAACAAATGAAAATGAGATTCATAAGACCAAGATCATGGGCAAAAGAAGTTGTTAAGCGCACGAACAACGCCAATTGAGGTGTTTAAGCACACAAACAAAGCCATATGAGGTTCCAAAGCACAAGAATAAATGCAAATGAGATTCATAAGCACAAGATCAATGGCAAATTATGTTGCAAAGCGCAAGAACAACGACAAATGAGGTTGTGAAGCACAAGAACAAGTGTAAATGAGGCTCATAATCACATATCAAAGGCAAAAGAGGTTGTTAACCACACGAACAACGCCAATTAAGGTTGTTAAGCACACAAACAATGGCAAATGAGGTTCCTAAATACAAGAACAGATACAAATGAGGTTCATAAGAACATGATCATGGGCAAATTATGTTGCAAAGCGCAAGAACAACGACAAATGAGGTTGTTAAGCACAAGAACAAGTATAAATGATGTTCCTAAGCGCAAGAACAAGGGCAAAAGAAGTTAAGAAACATATGAACAATGACAATTGAGGTTGTCAAGCACAAGAATAAGGGCAAATTAGTTCCAAAGGACAAGAACAAATGCAAATGAGGCTAATAATCATAATATCAAGGGCAAAAGTGGTTGTTAAGCACACGAACATCGCCAATTGAGGTTGTTAAGCACACAAACATGGGCGAATGAGGTTCCTAAGCACAAGAACAAATACAAATGAGGTTTCATAAGCACATGATCAAGTGCAAATTATGTTACAAAGCGCAAGAACAACGATAAATTAGGTTCTTAAGTGCAAGAACAGGTGTAAATGAGGCTCATAATCACATATCAAGGGCAAAAGAGGTTGTTAAGCACACAAACAACGCAAATTGAGGTTGTTAAGCACACAAACAAGGGCATATGAGGTTCCTATGACCGAGAAGATTTGCAAATGAGGTTCATAAGCACAAGATCAATGGCAAATTAGGTTGTAAAGCGCAAGAACAACCACAAATGAGGTTGTTAAGCACAAGAACAAGGCCAAAACAGGTTAAGAAACATTTGAAGAACGACTATAGAGGTTGTTAAGCACACGAACAAGGGCAAATGAGGTTCCTAAGCAAAAGAACAAATGCAAATGAGATTCATAAGCACAACATCAAGGGCAAAAGAAGTTGCTAACAACACGAACAACGCCAATTGAGGTTGCTAAGCACACAAACAAAGCCAAATGAGGTTCCAAAGCACAAGAATAAATGCAAATTAGATTCATAAGCACAAGATCAATGGCCAATTATATTGCAAAGCGCAAGAACAACGACAAATGAGGTTGTTAAGCACGAGAACAAGTGTAAATAATGTTCCTAAGTGCAAGAACAAGGGTAAAAGAGGTTGAGAAGCATATGAACAACGACAATTGAGGTTGTCAAGCACACGAACAAGGACAAATTAGGTTCCAATGCACAAGAACAAATGCAAATGAGGCTAATAATCGTAATATCAAGGGTAAAAGTGGTTATTAAGCACACGAACATCGCCAATTGAGGTTGTTAAGCACACGAACAACGCTAATTGAGGTTGTTAAGCACACAAACAAGGGTAAATGAGGTTCCTAAGTACAAGAACAAATACAAATGACATTCATAAGAACATGATCAATGGAAAATTATGGTGCAAAGCGCAAGAACAACGACAAATGGGGTTCTTAAGCACAAGAACAAGTGTAAATGATGTTCCTCTGCGCAAGAACAAGGGCAAAAGAATTTAAGAAGCATATGAACAACGACAATTGAGGTTGTCAAGCACACGAACAAGGGCAAATTAGCTTTCAAAGCACAAGAACAAATGCAAATGAGGCTAATAATCATAATATCAAGGGCAAAAGTGGTTGTTAAGCACACGAACATCGCCAATTGAGGTTGTTAAGCACACAAACAAGGGCAAATGACGTTCCTAAGCACAAGAACAAATACAAATGAGGTTCATAAGCACATGATCAAGGGAAAATTATGTTACAAAATGCAAGAACAACGACAAATGAGGTTCTTAAGCACAAGAACAAGTGTGAATGAGGCTCATAATCACATATCAAGGGCAAAAGTGGTTGTTAAGCACACGAACAACGCAAATTGAGGTTGTTAAGCACACAAACAAGCGCATATGAGGTTCCTAAGACCGAGAACATTTACAAATGACGTTCATAAGCACAAGATCAATGGCAAATTAGGTTTTAAAGCGCAAGAACAACGACAAATGAGGCTGTTAAGCACAAGAACAAGTGTAAATGATGTTACCAAGCACAAGAACAAGGACAAAACAAGTTAAGAAACATATGAACAACGACTATAGGTTGTTAAAGCACACGAACAAGGGCAAATGAGGTTCTTAAGCACAAGAACAAATGAAAATGAGATTCATAAGCACAAGATCAAGGGCAAAAGAAGTTGTTAAGCACATGAACAACGCCAATTGAGGCGTTTAAGTACACAAACAAAGCCAAATGAGGTTCCAAAGCACAAGAATAAATGCAAATGAGATTCATAAGCACAAGATCAATGGCAAATTATGTTGCAAAGCGCAAGAACACAACAAATGAGGTTGTGAAGCACAAGAACAAGTGTAAATGATGTTCCTAAGTGCAAGAACAAGGGCAAAAGCGGTTAAGAAGCATATGAACAACGACAATTGAGGTTGTCAAGCACACGAACTAGGGCAAATTAGGTTCCAAAGCACAAGAACAAATGCAAATGATGCTAATAATCATAATATCAAGGGCAAATTGTGTTGCAAAGCGCAAGAACAACGACAAATGAGGTTCTTAAGCACAATAACAAGAGTAAATGACATTCCTAAGCGCAAGAATAATGGCAAAAAAGGTTAAGAAGCAGATGAACAACGACAATTGAGGTTGTAAAGCACACCAACAAGGGCAAATTAGGTTCCAAAGCACAGGAACAAATTTAAATGAGGCTCATAATCACTATATCGAGGGCAAAAGATGTTGTTAAGCACACGAACAACGCCAATTGAGATTGTTAAGCACACAAACAGGGGCACATGAGGTTCCTAAGCACAAGAACAAATGCAAATGAGGTTCACAAGTACAAGATCATGGGCAAATTAGATGGCAAAGCGCAAGAACAACGACAAATGACGTTGTTAAGCACAACAACAAGTGTAAATGATGTTGCCAAGCTCAAGAACACGGGTCAAAGAGGTTAAGAATCATATCAACAATGATAATTGAGGTTGTTAAGCACACGAACAAGGGCAAATGAGGTTCATAAGCACAATATGAAGGGCAAAAGAGGTTGTTAAGCACACGAACAATGCCAATTGAGGTTGTTAAGCACACAAACAAGGGTAAATGAGGTTCCATAGCACAAGAAGAAATGCAAATGAGGTTCATAAGCACAAGATCAAGGGCAAATTATGTTGGAAAGCGCAAGAACAATGACAAATGATGTTGTTAAGCACAAGAACAAGTGTAAATAATATTCCTAAGCGCAAGAACAAGGGACAAAGACGTTAAGAAGCATATGAAGAACGATAATTGAGGTTGTCAAGCACACGAACAAGGGCAAATTAGGTTCCAAAGCACAAAAACAAATGCAAATGAGGCTCATAATCACATATCAAGGGCAAAAGAGGTTGTTAAGCACACGAACAACGCAAATTGAGGTTGTTAAGCACACAAACAAGGGCATATGAGGTTCCTTAGCACAAGAACAAATGCAAATGAGGTTCATAAGTACAACATCAATCGCAAATTATGTTGCAAAGCGCAAGAACAGCGACAAATGAGGTTGTTAAGCACAAGAACATGTGTAAATCATGTTCCTAAGCGCAAGAACAAGGGCCAAAGAGGTTAAGAAGCATATGAAAAACGATAATTCAGGTTGTCAAGCACACGAACATGGGCAAATTAGGTTCCAAAGCACAAGAACAAATGCAAATGAGGCTCATAATCACATATCAAGGGCAAAAGAGGTTGTTAAGCACACGAACAACGCAAATTGAGATTGTTAAGCACACAAACAAGGGCATATGAGGTTCCTAAGCACAAGAACAAATGCAAATGAGGTTCATAAGCACAAGATCAAGGTCAAATTAGATTGGAAAGCGCAAGAACAAAGAAAAATGAGGTTGTTAAGCACAAGAACAAGTGTAAATGATGTTACCAAGCACAAGAACAATGGCATAAGTGGTTAAGAAACATATGAACAACGACTATTGTGGTTGTTAAGCACAAGAACAAGTGTAAATGATGTTCCTAAGCGCTAGAACAAGGGCAAAAGAGGTTAAGAAGCATATGAACAACGACAATTGAGGTTGTCAAGTACACGAACAAGGGCAAATTAGGTTTCAAAGCACATGAACAAATGCAAATGAGGCTAATAATCATAATATCAAGGGCAGAAGAGATTGTTAAGCACACGAACAACGCAAATTGAGGTTGTTAAGCACACAAACAAGGGCATATGAAGTTCCTTAGCAAAAGAACAAATACAAACGGAACTAGCTCTGATACGATACGGATACGGCGATACTGCAATTTTCAAATATCAAGGATATGATACGTCTATTATATTATATTATTAATTCAACATTTTTATTATTTAAATTAAATATCAATTCAAAGCAAAAAAATATATACATATCAAAAGCTCAGGATATACAATAAATATAAACGGAACTAGCTCTTAACATCAAAAGTGATGTAGTGCAGTGGTAAAGGCATCTGTTGCTTATACAAAATAACCCCTGGTTCGATTCTGCCCTGCAGCGTTGGAAAAAATGTTTTTCACGCAGTCCCAGTGATGGCGCGGTGCACAGGGATTCTGCGACAGCGCGGTTTATGGTGGACCAGCATCGGTGAACTGTTTCCATGCCGTATCCGGACGTGTCGATTGGTATCCATGCCGTATCCCGGACTAGTCGAGCTTATCGTAGACTCGTATCATGAGATTGAGGATACGCCACGTAAGCCGATACGCCAGCTGGCGTATCCGATACGTATCGGTGTCGTATCGGGCGCATATCGGTATCAGTTACGTGTCGGACACGGGTACGACTCCTAATTTGGAGTATCTGAGTAACATAGACAAGAACAAATGCAAATGAGATTCATATGTGCACAAGATCTAGGGCAAAAGAGCTTGTTAAGTACACGAACAACGCCAATTGCGACAAATGAGGTTGTTAAGTACAAGAACAAGTGTAAATGATGTCCTAAGCGCAAGAACAAGGGCAAAAGATGTTAAGAAGCATATGAACAACGACAATTGAGGTTAACAAGCACACGATGTCAATTTAGTGGTGAATTTATGAGAACTTAATTACTTTATACGGATGTCAATTTAGTGGAAATAATAAAGGGGCTGTTTTATGGTCTATTTGGTTGAATAGAAATAGGATTGAATTTAAAAATAGTAGAATATTGGATATTCAAAGCTTTAGCTTTAAGAATTATCTCTTTTACTTATTTTTGGACATCACAACAAAATATTAATCTTACTTCTCAACTCAATTTAATTTTGCCTTGTGATGTGAAGGTTCTAACAGGTTCCACTGTAGCAATTCTCATGGAGAATACATCAATACAACCCATATAAATGGAGGAGGTAGTCATATGGTTGGTGAACATGACCTCCAGCTGATGTACTTGGAGAATTTGGATTTTAGCGGAGCTTAATTGCAATTTTAGATGTTTTGGTGTTTTAGTATAAATCTAGAGTTGTATTTCTGATTACCCGATACTCGGTATGATACTAGGTATGCTATTGGTACTAGATTGGTGGTACTAATCAAATAATGTATGAACTTTTGATTTTTATTTTAATAGAAATTGGTGGGATGGCCACTTCTTTCAAAAAAAAGAAAATGCCATTCCATAAACGAATACTGTGTGATAATGTACTTTTTTCGACCAGTATTAGCACTCTCTCCCCATTATTCGCAGCTCTCGCAGAAATAGAAACAAAAGCAGAAATAGAAGAAAAAGAAAAAAACCTTGCTTATGACGAAGATGCTAATCAAAATTCAGAATAATCACAAGAATCAGAAGAATCAACAGAATCTGAAGAATCAAGAATCAACAGAATCTGAAGAATCAGAAGAAACTAGAGCTGTATGCATTATATGAACAGAAAGTAATCGACCGGGCATCTAATGACAATAATATGAATTAAAGCTGCAAGGTGTAGATAATCCAAATGGAATTTTCTTTCTATCAAGTAACACTAATGATTTTAAAAGAAAACGCAAGAATAAATTTAGCATTTAGCAACTAAAATGAAAGAATAAAGATAATGATAAACTACAATGAATAAGGTAGCAAAGAAATATTCACAACAAAAAAACAAGGACGAATGGTCAAGTGAATATACATACACAACCCACAATATTGGAATTTGAAAATAAAAAATAAAAACAACTATTCAGCAAGCAACAAATTATGGCACAAAATGTCTCAACTTCCCACCAACCGCTATTCACATAGAAGTGTGCAAATCATAAACAATACCCAATTGCAAACAACTTATCAACCATGAACTGAAACTTCATTGGAGGCAGCAGCCATAGGTACAGAAACAGGATTTGTATCACTAAAGGAGGTTTCTTCTTGAACCTTTTCAACCGTGTCAGAAATGGTGGTTTCAACTGGTTTCTCCTCCTTTTTTTCAACCTTGGCTTTAGATACTCTGGCTCTATTGTTTGCAGCTTTCATGGTCTTAGCTGCAGTGACTTTGGATTCGGGCTTTGTAACGGGCTTGTGGATGGCATTCTTGGGGCCTCCTTTGTTAGATGTAGTGATCTCAGCTGCTTTTGACTTGCTGGTGGTGGTGGTGGTGGTGGTGGTACGAGGACTGGAACAAGCATCACTTCCTTCCGAACCCATCCCAGTTGTTGCAGCGTTCTTGTGTCGGCCCAGCTTCGGTGACCTAGCACGTGTAGGAGGTATCTGTTGTATGGGATATCACAATCAGAAAGACAACAAATTAGCCCCATTAATTCACACACAAAACTTAGGAAGATATTAATTGTTAAGGAGAATGAAGTTGACATGTGCTGATTGCAATAAACATGGTTTTTTCATACAAATATACTGTACCCCCTCAATAACTAATGCTATCCACCACAACATCTAACCTGCAGCTCTTCAATTGCATGGAAATGTTTGATGTTTTTTTATTATTACCATTATTCTTTGAGGAGGATCACTTGATAATGGTTATTTTGACAATCTTGACAATGGATATTATAAAAAATTTAAATAAAATATAAAAATGAAAAGTAAATTTTAGGTGTGTTATTGGACATATTAGATAGTTTAACAATCAAATATCATGCAATTTAGTATTGTTTGATGATGCATCAAGTACCGTTAAAATTTCAGTTCTCTTGATGTATGGTGAAACATAAACTATATGTCACCATTTTTATAGACACAATATGTAAAATAATATAAGATCATGCGAGAAATTTCAAATTTTAAGCTTTAATTTTGCAGATTGTCAATAATATCAAATAAAAAATTGTCAATAGTATGTGCAGAATTTTTGGGCAACCCAATTAGTAAATTCAGACTGTTGCTTTACTTTACTCAACAAATACAGAAGTAGGTATAAAGAACACATTATTTGCACTGTACCTACTTTTCTTGTATATCTATTAATTTTACTGATACTCCATTCGACATACATATACATAGTGAAATATTAGAAATTACCCAAAATTTTGTATCACAAGGTGATGGTTAAACAAACAAGATGCCAGGTTAGCCATCTACTAAGATAAGCACAAACTCAACCATCATTAATTAAGTTCTTACAGATCAGAAACATATGTGTTTATTAGTGTTAGTGAGTAGATACCTGTGTTATTTTGTTGCACCCAGACCCAACCAAGAACTAACCAAACAAATATCTATAATTTGTTGCACCCAGATGTTATTTTTCTCCTCCGAAAACAGAAAGCTATTATTTTGTCAGAACCAAGGTCTAAGTATTCTGATATATCTATTAAACCTCCTTTTTATTAAATCAAATAATCAAAAATACTTTCCATATCTTTCTAAGAATCACAATTATGATAATAAATCACATATTATATTATGTCAGTTGTAATTTAACTTTGTAAAGAATAAAAAGTCAAAATACAACAGCACTGAAGTCAAATCTTAAAGAATAATTTTATTGAGAAGAACATGAGTACCTTTTTTAATTCAGTTTTAGGAGGAACAGGTTCTTTGTAGAAGCTTGGCATAGGTGCTGCTTTGAAGGTGAGGCTCTTGCGAAGCAACTTGATCTCTGCCTCTTGGCTCTCCTGTATAAATTAATAACACACAGTAGCATGTTTATAATTAAGCTAGCCATGGATCTAGAAAGTTTACTGCATTAGGGATTGCAAAAATTTCAATTACTTCCAGCTGGGTTCAAAGTTGCTCTAAGGATTCAACATCTTTCTTGATGGAGATGCTTTCCTACTGCTGGTTTTTTAGGAAGAAAACTTTTGAAGAACTCTGACTGAGGCGCCATTTTTATTTATTTTTTGCCTTTTCCATTAGCATTTTCCACTAGAGAACAAAAGATTACCAAAAGAAACATTGCACCAAGGATGGTTCTATCTTTTGGGTACATCAATTTCTAATTATCTAAGATTTAGGTGCTAGTCTAAATTATTATATTCATTAAATGAATACATACTTCAAGAGATAAAGTTACTCAAAAAATAAAATATTTTAGAAGAAATATTGAAAGTGAATTAGTATAAATTTTAACCTTAGATTTTGCCTGCATATTATTCTTTTCCAATTCTTTGGCATGAATTTTTTCCTCCAGCTTCGTGAAAAACTAGAAAATGCAAGAAAAAAGAAAACCAGAAGGAATTTGTATCAGCTAGCATTTCAAGAGCAAGGCTAAAAGTTCCTGACGAATATAAAATAACATAATCTAAAACCAACCCTTATAGTACTAGATATCGGGACCTTAAACTAGAACACATATCCAATACCTTATCAATTAAACTTGAGCAATAATCTTATTGGAAGGCGATTAGATGGACTTAAGATGATAACAGATCAGAAACCAAACTCCCATGAATGCAAAGGAAAACAGAAAACGTATGCACACAAAACTGAGTATACCAGCCATGTCCATACCGCATTCCTAGTGTAACTCTTTTCTTTGTATGGCATGAAAATTTTGAAAAATAAATTACATACAACAAATAACTCACCTCCTTCCTCTTCTCAGCACGCTCCTCCAATCTGAAGTTGAAACCGCTGCTGCTGTTCTTCTTGAGAGCCGCTGCTCGAGGGGTGTTGGTACTACTGAAAAGTAAATCCGTATTATAAAAACACCTTAACCCACCTAAACAATGATCTAAATGGGAGGGAAATCCACTAGCATTATAGCATTTCATTTAGTCTTTTGACTATTTCTTTATTTGGGACTTAATATTTAGACACAATAAGAGGTTTTATTAACTGGTTCAGCCTTGCATTAGTTACTTGAATCAAGGAATACAATTCTTGGATTTGACTAAAAAAGAAACAGTTTAAGAAGAGAGAATACGAGGTAATGGAGTGGGCATCTTCCTCAGCCTTTTCCTGCGGAGGCTGCCTCAAAGTAGCCGTGTCATCGTCATGTGACCTGTACAAAAGATACAGCATATCAGTAACCTCTTAACAAACTTGTCTTTGAAATTAAATCACTAAGGAACTAAAACTTACTGCACAGACTCAGAAGAAGCTTTGTTGGCAGTTCCATTGACAGATCCGGACTTGATGGCCTGATTGGAGCCAATACTTCTAAACGGTTAGAGGTTTACAACACATTTCTAAGAGTAAATAGATTGAGAAATCAATTAAGTTTCTACAGGGACACTGACCAAAGATTGCTTGCTGGCTGGTACCTGGCTCAAGTTAGGCTTCTTTGCGTTACCTCGCCCTGTAATTTTTAAATTCATTTTCATATGATGTTACTGCATGGTGAAGGTTAAATGAGCTTATTACATACATTTTTATGCAACAAATCAATAATGCATCAGTAACATACCCATTAATCATAAAAATGCATATTAAGTAGAAGTCTCAAAAAATTAGAAGGGAAAAAGTCAAACCGGTTGTGGCTTCAGAACCATTAGTTTGGTTAATGCTTTTGGTGTCAGACTTGGCTGGCTTGGAAACCTGTGCAGTGTTTTTTTTCACAGTAGCCCTAGAAGTGAAAGAGAGGCTCTGAGACAAGCTTGGCTTCTTGCTCAAAGGTTCCTTCTGTACTTTGCTATTCTTGGATCGAGCAGCATCAGATCCAGATTTCTACAGAAAATTTAAATCACAAATAAAACAACTCAACATGTTATGACAACAACAACAACAAACTAATGGATATATGTTAATTATACTGATTCTTTTACGGAACTTACTGCCGGGTTTTTTATGGTCAACATGATGCATTGTTTTCTTTTCTATTTTGTTTATTTTACTGTGTTTTTTTCCCTCCTAAATTGCAATGAAAATCAGCTTCTAACAACCTGGATAATCCAATAAAAGGAGGGATAAAACAAACTGTTCCTCAATCAAAGTGTTATATGGTGCTTATCAGCAATAAAGTAAATTATTAGATTTGATTAATAGATTCTAGAAATAAACTAGAGAACACTAAATATGCACCTTCTTAGTACGGACAGTCTTGTTTTCACCAGTAACAGCAGATTTTTCAGTACCATCCTTATTGGTAGGTTCTGGATTTACACCATCTTCAACTACAGGTGGCTCTGAAATTTCACCATTACCATTGGGCTGGTTCACATCTCCAGTCTCATCCAAAGCAATTTCTTCCCTCTCCACCAATTCATCAGTCTCTGGAACCTTCTCTACCCAACCGTTGTTAATTTTGGGTTCAGCTTCCATTGTATATAAGAGAAAACTAGACAAGACTTAGACACAATTCTGCACAAAAAAACAAAAAATGATATTAGTATATTTGGTTTAGCTCCCAGAATGATTAGCAGCAAGGGACAAAATTACCACTTGATTAAACATAACATTATATTTGATTTGTAGATGGTAAATATCAGATGGAGCCATACTACTTGACTACCCCTATAGTAACATTTTACAAAAAAAAGGGTCTGAATTTTGCATGCATAATTCTTCTGCACATACAGAGAAATAAAACTCAAATTCATAAAGGGAACAATTTTTTTGTCAGAACAGATTGGAAGCGCTGGAAACAGGTAACTAAAAGGTTTCTAAAAAGTTTAACCAGCAGATTTGATTCTGGTGACTACAAATACAAATTCTCTATTTGCATGGGTTTATGTGCAAAAGGGAAATAAAAAATCAGTTGAAACAACTTGGATCACAGTCTCCAAAAAAAAAAAAAGATCAAAGGGAATACTAAATTGCAATCTACACACTTCCATGCCCCAATAAAATAAATAACTCTATAAAGCAATGAGAAACACTATATTCCCACCTGGATCAGGTCATGCCTAATAAGAAAATCACTTGGTGTTAGTGACTCCTACTCGAGCTATTACAGATCTCAAATAATTTATTAAGGCACCTTGATCCATGATCAAGATCTCCATGCGACATTTGCAACGCTTTAAATCTCAGAAAACATCAACACAGCGAAGATCTAACTCAAATGATCATTGAAAAATCGAGATCCGTACAATAAAACAACGGATCAAAACTGAAGTTGACGCTCTAATTGAACTGGGTACCAACATAACGAAGTCGGAGCACAAAAATGTACTGTACCTTAGAGAGTAACAACACAAAAGAGCTCATAGATCAGGATCAAACGGCCTCCAGCAAAGCACCAATCCGAAAACAGCCGCCATTTTTGGGACACAGTAAAGTAAATAGAGAAAGAAGAAGGAGAAGAAGAGAAAGAAAGAGACTTATCAGTGCGCTCTCTCACACGCAAACACACACATACACAAAACAGCGCAACCAATCAAACCAACCAACCACCACTTCCACTTGACTAAGGAAAGAAGTGGTCAGATAGTAGAGGAGAGAAAAAACCGAAGAAGAAGGGGGGACGGTGGTTTTCAAACAAAAGGAATGGATATTGAGTTATTTACAACAATGCCATTTCTCTACTTGGACCAATATACCCTCCTGGGACCGCCACGAAATTATGACTAACCGTAATAAACCGGAGGTGCGGTTTTCACGAGATTTAAATTGCAGCAGGGTTTTTCATAGCTTAATCTACAGAGGGTACTTTTGTCCATTAATTGTTGTGATGTGACTCCACTCATCTTCTCTTTCCCTTTTTTTTTCCCAACTGCTAAGATTAAATTACTTATTCAATTTTAATTCTTATATTTACATCTTGTGTAATAGTTGAATTCATAACTTGTAAGATGTTAAAAAATAAATATTTGTCTATAATAATAGGACTCACGGTCAGAGTACACTTACTCTGTAAAGTAAATTAATTTATTCAGAGAAGTAGAGTAATTTATTCCGAATTAACTTATTTCATATTTAAATCTTTTTTTACTTCTCATTTGACAATTTAAATATAAAGTAAGACCGTAAAAAGTTTACTCCACTTCTTATTCTACAATCAAATATTACCACATCTTTTTTAAAGCAATGCTATCCATAAATCTCTATTATAAGAGATTTAAGTCATTATCGTGGGTCATAATCTTGATAGCAATATTATTAAAATGTTATTATACAAAAAAATTTACAAGATCAGATGAACAAAATACTATTAAGATGGGATGATGACTAATTAAATATTGGGTATTGCTATTAAAAATAGATGATTGATCAAGTAGACTATTCATATAATCAAATTTAATATATTTAGTGAAGTACTACATTTTGTTACTAACTGAAACAAAATAAAAAAAATCTCTTGTATTCAAGAGCAATTCAAATTTAAGGTGATAAACAAAAATACTTTATGGTTGTCGTATGCGAGAATTTAATTTAATAGATGAATAATGAAAAAACTTTCAATAAAATAGAACAAAACGTTAAAGAATTTGTAATTTATGCATATTATTCTTGTAATTGCAAGAGATAATTAACTTTTTGATATTATAAACTTTAACAATTGAATTTGTAGAAAATGTCTAACAATTTATACCATACAATTCAATTCAATTTTAAATTTATGGAGTCCTCAGCATTTTAAAATAATATAATATTTTGTAATTCTCATTTTTTGTTTAAATTGTTACAAGCCTTATAAATTGTCACATCAGAATTTGTAATTATATACATAGTCTAATTTATAATTTATTACACAAAATGCTGTAATTAATCTTCGACAAAAGGACTCGATAGTAATGATAATGTGATACCTCTAGAGTCGTTCTGCAACAAGAGATTAAGAGTGGAGGATTAAGAGCATAAGGAGCACTCAGGACCTGATGTTTGATTGTCTTAATCTGTAAGTAAAAGTTAAGAAAGTTAAAGAAGGAGTAGAGGTGTCTTAAGGTCCGAACAGAGAATTAAGATCTAGACATAAGACGACTAAAGAAGGTGATCTTAATTTGCACTGAGAAGCCAATAGATTAAGCAGCTAAAGAATCTAAAAGAAATTGGGAAATTGATTAAGTCGTTGTTGTCGAACAGCTTCTCTAGTCTTCATCTTTAACAAAAACTCAATTAATCTGCAATAAATCAACAACCAATGATGTTTCTCCATAAAAAGGTAGGACACGTCAAACAGGAGATATAAATAGAACAATTTGGTACAAGATCATGAAATGAAAGGAGAAAGGTATTCACCAGCTAATAATCCCATCACTCGTGCCATTTAGCATTGAATGAGTTTTATTATAACAAACTTTCGCATTTATCAACTTCATTTTATGATATGGTTGTTATATAAAATCATTTAATTTATCCGGAATGGTACTGTACAGGGGTATTTTAGTCATTTTGCAACAATGAGAGAGAAAGAGGTCCACTGTTTATGTCAAGAGAGGAGAAACAGGAACGTGATGCTCCTAAAAATCGACGTTCCATCGGTAGAATTACCCCATACGATTTATAACAAATCACCTAATAAATTCTAAATACAATGAATAAATATATTTTTGATATTGCTAAATAGTAAATACAATGAATCATTGAAGCGGCGCGTATAGTATGTAACATGTGTACCGGTCAGTGTGAGGAGGGAATACTAGGTAGGGGTATTTTGGTCATCCTGTCACTGGTGTAATGGAGAGAGGAAAACGTGTGTTAACAGGAGCGGCTTTCTCGTCTCTTCTGTTGACGTGGCTGCCTGGTGGCCCTACTCGCATCACTTCAGTTACGCTCAGTCGCTCAGAGCAGAGCACCGCCGTCCGATTACAAGGAAACAACAAGTCGTGGGTAATTATCATTTGTTGGATCCGACTCTCTGTTTTTATTTAACAAAAGTAGGACCTGTTTTTATCGTCTCAATCATTCAAATTCGTTGAGATTTATACATGAAAAAGTATTTTTATTTAATAAAAGCAGCAGAGTCGGATACCTCATTTGTTAGCTTGTAATTTAATTACGAGTGAGACTACGGTAAACAAACACGTTTTTATTAATAGAGAGAAATCACTTCTTTCAAATGTTCTGGAATTTTAGATCATTTTGTATCTATCTAAGAAATAGTATGAAATATATGTAAAAGTATAAAATTTGACATTAAAATATATTTTTATATGAAAATTAGTTGAGTAAAACATATCAAGGACTTTAAAATTGAATACATACATAGTATGATACGCATATTACCATAGCACATACCAAAGTATCCATACGTTGTACGTACCAAGATATGCCCGAAATTTTTATTAATATACAAAAATCGATTTTTATTTAACAATCTATACAAAATTTTGGTGGAATTTTAAATATGTCCATACCTAAAGCAATGAATTGCTTAGGTTTTTCATAGCAACTAATCGGCAAATGAATTGCTTAGGTTTCAAAACCCCGTAACCAAGCAACTCTGCTGCCGGTTGCGGAATTGGCAACTCTCGCTCTAGGTTTCAACCCCCATGCGGGTTACGGATTCGGCTATAAATTCCACCCGCCGAGTCCCTTTCACTCGCGCAAACCATCCCCCCCAGTGGAGAGTCCCCCTTCATCGGGTTTTTTTTTTTTAATATTTATTTTTTATTTTAGATAAATTAGTAAGATTAGTTTAAATTTAAGAAATATTAGAATATATAAAAAAAATTAGATAATTAGAAAATGTCTAAATAATTTTAGATAATTAGAAGATGTCAAAATAATTTTAGATAATTAGAAAATACCAAAATAATTTTAGATAATTAGAAACTATCAAAATAATTTTAGAAAAATTAGAAAATACCAAAATAATTTTAGATAATTAGAAAATACCAAAATAATTTTAGAAAAAATAGAAAATATTAAAATAATTTTAGTTAAATTAGAAAATACCAAAATAAATTTAGGTAAATTATAGAATGGTTCCTGATATTATGAAAAACTTTAAAATTATTAGAATGGTTTTTAGAATTAGTTAGAAAATACCAGAAAATCACCAAAATAAAAAATATTATCAAATTCCAAAATTGTTTTAGAAACAATACCAAAATTTCGGCCAAAATTGTGTAGAAATTTCCAAAATAGTTGAAAATACTTTAGAAAATACCCAAATAGTTTAGAATTAATTAGAAAATACCCAAATGATTTAGAATTAGTTAGAAATACTAGAACGGTTAAGAAAAAAAATTTGGTACGATTTTTAAAATTCAGAATGACAGAGAGAGAGACCCAGATAATGCAAGGTAGGTTCAACGAATTGTTGTGGATACCCCACAGTCATCATCGGGTGTCTTTGGCTTCGAAAGAGGTTAGCATTTACTGATTTTTCTTAATAAATCGATTAGAAATCAAATCGTATATTGCTTGATATTTTTTTCGTAATGTAGAATTCTACTAATTTAAACGTGAGAAATTATCGGACAAATTGCGAGTACCACGACCGATATGCCCCGTATCTGCTATACATATACGCAGAAGCCCGACCATTTAACCAGAATGAGCTTCCGGCTTATCGCAAGTGGTATCAGATGAATGGCATGCCATCTGTTTATATTTTTGAGCAGCATGTGGCGGGACTTGATCGTGGAGTGATGTTCTGCCGACTCCCGGTACGAATTGGCATATCGGGGATGTAGGGGCATCGTCATCCCAACCACCACTGGATACACAGACTCAGCCGGAGGTGACACAGCATGATGAATACGGACGTCCCACACAGCGAGTCCGGCGTGAGACATACAAATTACGGCGTGATGTCCGCTCTCTAGACCGCTTCTCGCATTCGCAGTATCCTGGACATTGATTTATCTTCGGAGTCTATCTATCTTTTATTATGTTTGTAGACTTTTATTATGTATGTATTGTTGATCTGTTTTCGCTTTTATTATGTTTTTATTTCTATTACGTATGTTTTATTCTGCACATTCAACGTATCAAGTATGCTTCCAAAAAAAAATTAACACATAAAAACAAATTACATATGAAAACTTCAATATAATACAATGCATAAAAACACTCAAAACACTCAAAACATTAAAACAAATTTCATTTTGAATTATACCTGCGGCATTCCTTCGTCATTGTACTAGATGTTCCCTCCAACAAAAACTTTCACACAGATCATATTTGATTTTTGTTTGATCTGGATAACAAACATTTAAAAAAATTAACGTTACAAAATTAATTAGAATTAAAATTAACTAACTATGTACAAACAAAAAATAAAATAACTCACATCAAAATTGAACGTTCAAAATGAAATTAATTAATTAAAAATTAATTGTTCCGAATTAATTAATTAAAATAATTATTCAAAATGAATTAAAAAAATTAATTAAATATTAATCTAAGTTAATTAAATATTAATCTCAAATCCGTAAGGCAAATCTATTCTAGGGTATATAGTCCGAAACCTTAGGCAACAAAGTCGGCGGTTTAAGCCAGGCAACAAGGTTGCTTGGTTTTGGCTTCCTCGGAACCTAAGCAACAAGCCGAGCGGTTTTGGGCTCAAACCTAAGCAACTTTGTAAGCGGTAAGGACAGATTTAAAATTCCGTCCAAATTTTGTATAGATTGTTAAATAAAAATCGATTTTTGTATATTTATAAAAATTTCGGGATATGCTATGCATATTACTGTTGCCTCCGTAACCTTCAGGGGTGTATTAAGGATTTTCATCAGGAGAGGAGCAAAAAAAAGTATTTTTTTTTTTTTGAGTAAAGTTGGAGGTCAAGCCACCCAACTATTTAATACCTTTGTTATTATAACAAAGAATTTCCCCCATCTGGGTTTCGAACCCATGACCTCTCCTATAGAGACCATGTGCCTTAGCCACTAGACCAAAGCTAGTTCTCTAATTAACTAATTAAGTATTAAATCGGATTTAAATAGCTAATCAGATTTAAACTCATTAACTAATTAAGTACTCGATAAAAAACAATGCTTTAATTTATATTTTCTAATACTCTGACTTGTAATTTCTAGTGATTTAACCTGTAATTCTAATTACCAATCATAATTTAAGATATTTATTTTAATTTTAACTCAAAATTTAATCCGAATTATAAATCAAGCATCTAAAGGGGAGCAAACAAATTTCCAATAAGAAGCAAAATTGATCGAAATGTTCCGATTTTCACTAAAACTCAAAATTCAGGAGGAGCAACTGAGCCCTCCTGGGCTAAAACACCCTATTTGAACTCTTTATGTATATTAGTTTTTATTGTGATTTTTTTATATTTGATCGTCACACATTTTATTATCGCACTCTTTTGACAATCCATGCAGTTTAATCGCAGTAAATCAGTAACAAGTCGACAATCCAATATATAGATGGCAATGAATTTAACAAATATTTGTCAAAGCTCGGATAATATGAACAACCACTAAAATAAAATCCCTCTCAAAGAAGCAACTTGTATCCTCAAGTCTCAACTCAAGAGTGAAGTGTCAGCATCACAACAGAGTGTTTGGTAAATATATTGAAGATCCAATCCAACGGTAGTTGTGAGTTGTGACCTCTTGTCAATCCAACGGCAGATTTGACAAGAGGTCTTTTAGTTTTTTACCTTGGAATTGGATATATCAGGCGTGAGAGCAATTTGGTCCGATATGGACTCAAACTCCCTTTGATGGATTCCATAACCGTCCGATCTTCTTTAAGAACTCATTTGCTTTAATATCCATGCGCATTTGCATTAATATTCGTGCGCATGTATCTTAAATTGAATCGGACGGTTATAGAACTATCGAACTCAAATTTGAGTCCGATGAGCATCGCATCCAAACTGTTGTCATCAGGCGTGCGGCGCAATTATAATAATTCATTAATTCTAGTGATGCCAAAACGGAGTGACGTGTCGGCGTAACGGCAGGTGTTGTTCAAACAGGTAGGCGCGGCGTTGCCACCCCTAGTCTTGCTTTATGTTCCAGGAATAGAGGATAGTAGGATACTATATAAACCAGGTGCTGCCAGGAAGAAAGTAGGCGGTAGGGGCAGAGCGGCACCGTTTGGACGGGGGGGTAGCACGTTACTCTCAGTATTCATAGCTGGCGACAGCGTGGCCTCCTCGCTGTCTTGTCTCCAATATATTATTTCCTCCTCTCCATTTCATTTAATAACTGGAGAAGTTCCTTGCCTTGCCTTCCATTCGGAGCCGTGGGGTCCACAGCCACCTGAAAGGGATAGATGAGTAAAATTATCAAAAACAGTGACCTACTTCACTTCGATTCCTTATTAGAGCATCTCCATCCCACAAAAAGTTTAAAAATTGTAATTTTGTCACGTCACTGAATTTAGCAATTAGATATTCATAATTTATAAATCACTCCATCTCAACAATTAATTTTGTGAAGAGAGAGAGAGTGTTATAATTAATTTCAGCCAATTAATTACCCACGTGTCATTAAACAATGGTTTTCTTTTAAAGCAAATTTGCTAATTTAGAAATTGTGCCACATCCCAACAATTCTATTAGCAATTGACACATCAGATTAGCAATCCAAAAACAATCACCATTGTGGATGCTCTTAACCGGAAAGGTCTTGGATTTCGTACAAAGGGCTTTGGACCAATTTAATAAAAAAGTCGGGTGTGTACCGTCGATTGGCGTTGAGATACGTGTAAACTTTGAAATTTATAATTTAACATCGATTGAACGTTTTGGATCCGGTTTTGAATAAGACTTTGTCCATGATCTCGAAGGAAAAGCTCTCATGATCCATCTAAATGGAATCAATCTGATCCGTTTATTCTTAAATTAACGGTCCTGATTGAAATAGTAAAATGCTATATGAAAAGAAAAAACAGAACCAACTAGGGGTGCAAACGGATTGGATATTATCCGACCATATTAGAATCCGTATTCGGAAATTAGATATGGATATCTGATATCTGAATATCCATGCGGATACGGATACAGATATGATTTTTAATTTTAATTATCTGTATCCGAATAGTCACTACAGCAGAGAAGGGCATCAGAGACCGGTGCATTTGGTCTCTGATAGTGAGTTCGCCGGTCTTTGATAGTCCACTTGGTCGCTGATGGTGACTTTTGGTCGCTGATGTATGGATCTCTGAAAGTATGGTCTCTGATAACCCTCGGGTGACGTCACCGATCGCCGAATGATGTCATCTCGGTAGCTGATACATTTTCAGAGACCACAGAACTTTGGTCTCTCAAAAATCACGATGACGTCATGTTTAGTTAACAGAGACCAAAATTTCCGGTCTCTGATACCCAAAAATCTGGTCTCTGATAACCTGGGTATCAGAGACCACAGTTCTGGTCGCTAATACACAAAAACCGATCTTTGATAATGAATGCGCCGGTCGCAGATACGTTTAGTATCAGAGACTAGAACCTGGTCTCTAATACTTTTTGTACCGGTCGCTGATAATCAATTTTGTTTTTTTTGTACCAGTTCAATTCTAATTCAATCACAATTTAACAATCCCAATTAAATTCAATCCCAATGTAATCCCAATTCAATCCTAATTTAATCCCAATTAAATCTAATTCAATCCCAATTTGTTTCAAAATTAATTCAATCCCAATTTAATTCCAATTTAATCCCAATTTAATTCCAATTTAATCCCAATTCAATCCCAATTCAATCCCAATTTAATTTAGTCCCAATTATATCCCTATTTAATCCTAATTTAATCCCAATTTAATCCCAATTCAATCCCAATTAAATTCCAATTAAATCCCAATTCAATCTAATTTAGATATAACTAACCAATAATCCATAATAAAACCCAAACTAATCCAAGAGAGTGAAGACCGGGATAAATTGGTCGCATAAATTACTATCGCTGGTCTCTCAAAAGGTATCAGAGACCGGGAGAAACGTCGGTCTCTGATAGTGGTCACTGAAAACCATCCGTCGCTGCTTTTTTTTTTTTTTTTTTTTTAAAGAAAGGAGTTTCAGAGACCGGCGTGATGTCCGGTCGCTGATACCAGTCTCTGAAAACAAAATGTGCTGTAGTGAGTAGATATATAATATATATTATTGAAAAATTATGTTATTCACTATTATAAAAGGTGGATATCTGAATCCATATTCGTATAGTATCTGATCTATATCTGTATCCGTCTAATATCCGATCCGTATCTATATTTGAAAAATAAAAATCGGATACATATATAATTTTACCACTATCCGATCCATTTGCACCCCGACCAACCATCTTGGTTAAATTTTTTTTTTTTTCAACTATTTTTTTTTTTTTTTTTTAAATTGTACACTAGTGGCATCCGAACCTGCTCTTTCAACGTAGATATTCAACAATGAATTTATTCGGTTGTACTGAATGATAGGTATTATTCTTTTTTTTTAGATAAAGATGCGAATAAAAAAAAAATTGACTTTTAATATTTATAATATATTTCGTAGTTAAATTTTCAACAGGGAATCTCTCTTGTCATGTCATGTAAGAGAATATTATTTTAGTTAAATTGATTGTCTTATTCTTCTTCTACCTTTGTAACCGTGTGTGGAGAAGTGTGATGTACTTTTTCAAATAATTTTATCAAGATTTTTTTTCAAATCTATACCATTAATGTGAATAATTGATTATAAAATGTTATAATTAACTTTATTTGTTTATTTTATAAAATCTTGATATTATAAAAATACGATGTTATAATTCGGTTCAACTCAGCTCGTTTAAAAGCCCTACTTGTGGTAGCCATTTTCATTTTATTTATTTATTTTATTAATTTTCTTTATAGATAAAATGGTGTAGGAAAGAAGTCAAAAGTAATAAAGCATCATCTTGTATTGATAATTTTGTAAAATAAAGAAGAGGAAGAGGCGCAAATTCATATTTAGTGTAATTCCTATAGAATGAGATCTAAGTCGTCAGTTTTAATCTCAAACAAATCTCAAAACGAACTCCTTGTATAAAGAGGCACTGAATTTTAACCGAAATTTTTATTTATACAATAATCTTAAAAAAAAAAATTAAAAAATCACAAAATATGGAGAATTTCAAAAATACCAGAGCCGCCAATTCACTTTGCAGATCCATTAATAGAGGTCTGCAGATTGGATTGACAGATCCCAAAAAACTCCAATTTCAGTAATAAATATATTACAGTGGAATTAATAGGCTTTTGGGGGTCTGCCAATGCAATCTGCGGATCTCCATTAATGGGTTTGCAGATTGAATTGGCGATCCTGGTGTTTTTTGAAATTCTTCAATTTCAGTAGTGATTTGGTTTATTGTTTTTTTAAAATGGTATAAATAAAAATTTCGAAAATTCTAACTGTTAATGTTTTGAGGCTCATTCCATTGAGTGTGTGGCATCTGAGGAGATGCCGATTCAAAAGATGAATTGGAGATGGGGACCCGGACAGATAAAAGAAAATTTAACTTGCTAGACATCATGTTTTTTTGTTGAAATTCAAAACCATATATGTAACTGTATGGATATTCGAATATCCGTGTCAAATTTTCGGATCTAGATCCGAATACGGTAAGATATTATCCGATCCGTTAGCACCCTGTTAAAACCCTACTTGTGGTAGCCCGTAGCCATTTCATTTTTTATTTATTTATTAATTTTCTTTAAAGATAAAATGGCGAGTTCCGTTTATCTTTAAAGAAAGTGATTTTAAATTTTACAAAAGAATAAGTGTTTGACAAGTTTAAAACTCTTTAGTCTCTTAAGAAGCTAAAGAACTCGAAGAAGATAAAAATGCGTTGAATTCTAACTGTTAATCTTTTGAAAGGTCATTCCACTGAGGGGATGCAGATTCAAAAGATAAATTGGAGATGGGGACCTCGACAGATAAAAGAAAATTTAACTTGCTAAATATCATGTTTTTTGTTGAAATTTGTGAACCTCTTTTTATCTCACAAGTGGTATTCTTACCTGTATTTTTGGGCACGATTCGAGTTGAATAAACAGATAAAAAGATAACATTGACATCTTTATTTGTGTAGAGTTTTGTGGACAGCTGAAATAGAGCACCTAAAAAATGGTCAAGCTTGATCAAACACGATGGAAATTTTACATTTTAAGATTGAGGACGGTTTAATTAGAGTAATTATTTTTTGTGCGAGATGTCATATTTAAAATTGTTTGAAATACTTTTTCTCAATACTTCTTAAATTAAGGAAACTTAATTTATCTTCATTTTTATTTAAAAATTTAAAGGCAGCCATCCACTGAAACACCTGAAATTTTATGAGTTTGATAAAATCATCAACTCCTCAATATAGTTTAATGTTTACTAATTTCTTATAAATTTTACTTCTATTTAAAGAATTCATAGTAGGTCTGATGCCCATCGGACCTACTTTGTTTCGATGGGTGAAATGACTATTCAATTACATCAAGATCCGTGCTAAGTACATTAAAATCTGTGCAGATCTGTTTCAATTTCCGCGTGTACTAATTTTAGTTCTAATCGTACGATGTTAGAGCTAATTGAACCTAAAAATAATATCAGTCAAATTGAAAAATTGTGGATTGAAATGACTGAAATAAATGAAATTAAGCCTTTTAATCTTAGCTATGTCAAATCATATTTATATTTATCTGTCTGATTCTATTGCTCTCATCGTTTATTTTGTTTGAATGGTACAAACATCATGCTTCTCTTTTTCTTTTTTTTACCGGAGTAAGCCCCTAAAAAAACTTTACTTTGGAATAACAATCACTCTCAATCTTCTATTTAAGTCTGAGATATATTTAATTGAATAGATGTCTGTCCATGCTATCATAATGATGACAATAAAAAGTAATGTTGACTGTTGAGTTAATCTAGAAACAATTAATATGAACGGCGAGCTTAATTAGTCTATTATTAGATTATGTTTAGTTGTGGCACAAATAATTATATACATATTTTATTCAGTACTTATGCTATTAAATATGAATAATTTGTGACGAAATAGTATAGCATAAGAAATCACTTATGCTGTCATAAATTAATTCACTTATTTAGATTTGCATAATTTATGGTACGTTTCTGTTTTTAAATTAACCTACTTATTCATATTTAATCTATAATTTAACTTTATTCAACAATGAATATTTTGTACCATTATAATTTAAAATAACAACTTATGTTATTGTAACTTAAACTCACAACAAAACATAACATATAAGAATAAAACTTTATTCTTCTTCTTTTTCAAAGTTTTTATTTTCAAACAAGTTGGAGTAATCTAGAAATGAAACCCACCGGAATTAGTAACATAGGGACTTTTCGGGAAGTCACCCAATCTAGTACCACTCTTGTCTAATTCGTGAGAGTTTTATTTTCATAAAGATGTTGTTTTTTGACTGCTAACTCGTTAAGCCTATCACAAACCCTCCTTTTAGAATCAAGTCTATCACGAACTCTTTTTTTTCCTGACTTGAAACAGACTATGTAAAAACTACCAGGAATATTCCTTTGTGAACTTAAGCTTCGTTCTTATCTTCTTATCTTCCTCTGTTTTTCTTAGAGACTTATCATCGCATAATTCCAACCTAAATGCCCATAGCTGTCAACCTTTTATCCATCTATGGGTTAGAATTATTTGACAACGATTTACTTTAATAATTTTAACAACATTTTTTAAGATTATGTCCAATATTTTTTTAAAATTAGAAGAAAATTTGATGTTGCTTTCTTATAGATTGATGACATGTCAGTTTCCATATATACGCTTTAAATATTATTTAATATTTGATTAAATGTTATTATATATAAATCGTTGTAAATTTTATATCAATTGATAAACAGTACAACTTACATTAAGTTTCATCATTTTTCATTCTATGATATGTATAGTATAAAATAATTACATTTGTTGAATTTTAAAAATATACTTTAAGGTCCTCAAAATTATTAAATTCGTTGTCAACATATTCAGACCTTTATCTGTATAAGCAGAATGAGTTCAAATGTCTTTATTTTTTGTATTTTTTTTTAAATCTTTAATGACTTCAAATTTAAAAGTTAAAAGTTGAAATAAAACTATTAGATAATGATATTCTTTCTCTATGGATATATAAAAGATTTAACATTTTGACTTTATTTTAATTGATATTAAGAGCTTGTAAAAATACACTTATGTGAATTGTTTTCGGATGTTGGTTTTCTTAACTTATTTATTTCTGTAAAACTATGGTTGAAAAGTAATAATTTTTTATGTACATGTATACAAAGTAATAATTTTTTATGTATATGTATACAGAGAAAACAATAAAGATCACATCTAACAGTTTTATTTTGACATATAAGTTGTAGCATTTTTATAAGTAAAAAAAAATAAAAAATAGTAGCATGTTGAATATACAAAAAAATGAAAGTATTTGAACCCTTTTGACGCGCATTGCCACATGTATAATTTTAATATTATTCTTGTCAAAAAAACCTTTTCATCATACAACAACTATCCAATCAAATTAATAATGACCATTCATATAGATTTTTCAATAGGACACTGATCCTATTTTTATACACAAGGAATGAACAATCCGCACTATTCAATGTGTTAATATCAAAATATAATAGAAAACTACTTTTGATTTTGTTATATTTTCTTCATTGTTTCCTTCTTTCCTTTTTTTTTTTTTTTTTATTGGAAACCGAAGGCAAAACAAATAGGGATATCAAATGTAACAAGTTATTGGGCCCAATAACTAATATACAGGGATATCAAATGGAGGCCCAAAAATTTATATTTTAGCACTTGCTCGTCGAAATAAGGATATCAAATGGAGGCCCAATAACTAATATACAAGTGCTTGTTAAATAGTATTTATTTGTACATAATGAAAAGAATATACATTGGAATGAAGAATTATGTTAATATATGTACAAGTTATGTTCAAATATGAATCAAGAAATAATATAGCATTACCTCTTTTTTTGTTGTTGTTGAAAGCATGAGGAAGCAAATTTATAATTCATGAGATATAAACTCGATTAATCTAACCAATCTATGTATAAAAAACCTCAAAAGGATAAATTTTTAATTTGTAAAAGATTAGAGAAGAAACCAACAAATCAACATTGATTATAAAACCTAACATCTGTCCTAGGTCAATCTCTACAAAGTCACAACTCATTCCCAAAATGAGAAAAGAAAAATCAAAATTGGCCTTGATGCATGAAATTACATTTAGATTTTAGCCAATTTTTACCCCTTTTGCCATCTCATCCAACAATTAATACCAGTATAAATTACTGGCACCAGATTCTTTTACATTGCACTTGTTGAAGCAATTTTACTGCAAAAAGGATTTGTTGCAGTATAATACAAGTTTAGTAATTAGACTGAGTTTGTGGGGCCACGTCGTGTCTTATGAGGTGAGGTAGAATTGTCGTCGGACTCTGTATCATCGGAATCCGTGCTGCTGGTACTGGTGAGGTGGCCCACTTTCAGAGCATCTCTCATGGCCTGTGATAAACTCTGGTTAATAGAACTTATCCTACCAAAACCGATATCGCCTTTGTTCATCATCGCCACAAACTCGCTGTAATCTATTCTTCCATCCTACCAAAATATATCAAAATAAGTGTTAATATAAAAAAAAAAAACATACAAGATTAGCTAGAAAGATGGATGAAAAAAGATATATATATATATATATATATATACATTGTTTTGATCAACTTCTTGGATTATATCCTCGATCTGGCTGCCTTCAATTCCGAAATCTTCACAAGCCTTTTGCAACTCATCATGAGTGATGTATCCGCTTTTGTCTCTATCAAAGTATTCAAAGGCCGTTAGCAAATAATCGTCTCTTCTTGCCTTGTTCCAGTGCATTGTTGCAGCCACAAACTCTGAATAGTCTATCGTGCCGCTTTTGTCGATGTCAGCCTTCATGATTACAAATTTTATATAAATAAATAAATAAAAAGCAGGAACTATAAGACATGCAAGTTATGAACAGGACAGTATATATAAGACATGCAAGTAATGAACTTTCAAATTAGAAAATGACTAACATATCAATATTTTTCAATTTTTTTTTTTAAAACAGATCATAAATTACCGCTTCCATCAATGCTTTGACTTCTGGTTCATCGAGGTTTGCACCGACTCTGGCCAGTCCTGCTTTTAGTTCCTCAAATGTGATCTGGCCACTGTTATCTGTGTCTATCATCTTAAACATTTCTTTCAATCCCGCGATTTCTTCTTCAGATAGATTCTCAGCAATTACCTATAGTTTTCAAAAGTTCAATCAATAATATTTCCTGAAATGCTTCAAAACTGAACAGCGACAGCAGCAATAATGACTGATACAATTAACGGGCAAATGTAAGAATAGATATCCTAAAAATGGTCTAAACAGGTGTTTTTGGCTACAGATATATAGCTAGAAATGTGGATTGAGGTTCAGAATTTCTAAATATATCCTTGTCCAACAGATTCATACATCTATTTTGTATGAAAATATTCAAAACTTCTAAAGAAAAAAAAAATTTAAAGGTGCATACTCTGAGAGCCATCTTTTTGAAATTATTAGTCGCTGAAAATTGCTTCAAACGAGACAAAACGGCTGAATCAAGCGGTCTATCAGGCGCCGCCCCTTCAACCTGTAGCCATGGATGGCCTGTAAAGGAAATAAAATATAGAAAGAACCCACTTAGAACAATGATTATCACTTGGTTAAATGAATCTAGCATTGAATCATTCAGTTCATATATATATATATTATCCATTGCAAAAGAAGTTGAAAACAGAAACTTACATAGTACTTCATGAGCAGTCAATCTTTTCTTAGGATTTCTGACAAGGATCCGTCGTACCAGATCTTTAGCACTCTCTGATATGTTTGGCCATGGCTCTGAATCAAAATCTAACTTTCCATTTAACACCTGCTCAAATATCCCTTGCTCGGTTTCTGTTGAAAAAACAAAAACATCATTGCATGATGTCGTTTTATTGGGGTGGTTGTGATTATCACTATTATATTTATCATCCTTATAATATATAAATAGAATCATTTTTAGAGGAATTCTACAAACCAGCCCAAAAAGGAGGCACCCCGCATAATAGAATGTAAATAATCACACCGGCGCTCCATACATCGGACTCAGGTCCATAACACTTTCTTAGTACTTCGGGCGCAACATAGTAAGGGCTACCAACCACATCATTAAATACTTCATCTGAAAAGAAAGAGATTTGTTCCAACATCAGGTGCCAGTTTCCAATAGCATGATCAAACTAAAATTATAATTTTTAAATGCATATACAATCTACAACAATGTGCATGCAAATAATCTAAGTTTGATAACAACAACAACACAATCAATACTAATCAATTTAATCATTTATATTTTACTGTTACTGACCTGGTTGGAAGAAAATGGAGAGACCAAAATCAATAGCCTTTAGCAGCGCATCCTCATCCTCATTTACAAACAAGAAATTCTCTGGCTTGAGGTCTCGGTGCATAACCCCGAGCGAATGGCATGCCTCCACCACTCCTACAATCACCCTCGCTAACTCAGCTGCTCTTTTTTCACTATAATGCCCCCGCTTAATAATCCTGTCGAACAACTCTCCGCCGGTGCACAACTCCATGACTACGTGCACGTGTAGGCTATCCTCATATGCACCCTCAATGGAGATGATATTTGGGTGCCCGCACACATGGTGCATGATTTGTATTTCTCGTCTGACGTCCTCTACATCATCATCTTGTATTAACTTTCTCTTGTTGATGGACTTGCAAGCGAATTCCTTTCCGGTGACTTTGTGAGTTACAAGGTATGTGGTGCCGAACTGTCCTTGACCAAGCTTTTTTCCTGTTAATGATCATGGTGCGTATAATGTTACGAGACAAAATTTTATTAGTGAAATTTAAACCTAAAAATCAATGTGCACATGAACATGAGATAAAAATTACCAACGGTGTATACATCCTTCATCATCTCAGTCTTGCGGTTGAGCACAGATTCAACACGCAACCCGGCAGCTGAAGGAACTCTCCTGTGGTGTGGTTTCCTCGATCCCTTTCTCTTTGGCTTTGATGTGGAGGATGGTGATTCTCTAATTTGGCGGGTTTCATTTTGGGCTGCATTAACATTTTTGTTTTGGTTCTCGCCTTGGCCCCGGAGTTCGCTTTGGATGTCATTGTGGTTGGTTTTCATGTTCTCATGATTTAGATCTGATATTTTAACCGGAACTGGTGCCGCAACTGTAGATGGTTCACTGACAACAATTTGCGGCAAGGACCGTGAATTAACAACTTCAACATTAGTGTCGGGCATGGCGGCAGAAGCATTGCAATTGTTGTTACCATTACTAATAACATTACTGTTCTTATCATGGTTATGATTTGTGCCGTTTGTATCGAACTGTGGAGGGCGGTTGGAATTTCTAAAGAGAGAGTTAGAGACAGATTGCATGATGCTGCTACGGTTGCTGTTGGCATTGCTGATATCTCTGGAGGTTGAACGCCGGTTAGATCCCGGACATATATTGCCCATGGCGGATTCAACAAACCCGAGAAATATTATAATTTACCGCAGCATTTGCCAAAGATATATTGATCTGTTTCGGCAATGGATAATGGTTTTATCCTTCCTGACCGCTTGAAGATGTCGAGAAGCTTATTTTTTTTCTGTAGACGGTGTCGATTCTTCGCTTGTGATTTTGAAGAATTCTTGTTGAATGAATGGTATACAAGAATATGTACAGCCCAAAGGATAAACTAAAAATATATACAGAGAACACAGGAGAGATCTTAAATTGAAGCTAAAAATAAACAGGATGTACAATGATAATACCTACAACATGGCTGGAATTCAGATTAAAAAAAAGGAAGAAATTGGGTATGAAGAAGCTCAAATGGAGCTTGGAATTCTTTTTCTATTCTATTAAGAGATTTTGCTATGTATCTTAATTTACAATAAGAGATGAGAAAACACAAGAAAGAGGAGAGAAGGAGCGGTTAAGATCCGTGGTGAACAGATACTTGGTATTACTTAGGTAGACCCGGTCTAATATTAAATGTTTCTGATAAAATAAAAAAATGTATGAGAATAATTGTATATTATCTGATTATTTCTTATAAAAAGTTGATTCAGCTTAATTAAGTTGACATAGTTAAGGCAACCATGAGTTTGCAATTTAATTTGAACACTAACTATTGTCAATATTAGAAATGTTAATTAATAGACACAACAATACTATACAAGTATACATGAATAACTTGAAATATGACATATGTGCAATATTGATTTTTTTTTGCTCAATGTTGTTAAATGAAATATGATTTAGTTATTAGTTGATATAACATGAAAATTGAATTTATTTACTTTTGATTAGTTGGGTGCAAAATTTGAATGATAGATAACCTCTTTGGTGTTCTAAGAAAAGCGTGTGCCAGATGTGATGTGATGTAACACCTAAAAACAGTAGGAAGCAACTGATTTATTAATTTATTTATTCCGGAAAAATGAGAACCTTTTAACTCTGTCAGATTAACTTCAATCAAACCATAAACCATGAATTCAAACTATTGAAATTAATTTATTGCGTTTAAATGTAAAATTCATAAATTTTAATAATTTAGTACAGAGTTAGAGAGGCAAAAAAAAGAGTTTATATACAAGTAAATTTTCATACATTCATTTTTTATAATTTTTTTACCGCTCTATTTTATACTAAATTAATTTATAAATTTTATATATAGACACATTATTTTCAAAATAGATCGATTTCAACTGTTTAGATTCACAGTTTGAAGTCAATCTGATAAGTTTTGGAGTTACTAAAGCTTGATGATTTTAAGAACATTCCAGATCTACTAGTTATACATACATACAGTAGGTAACAGTAAAAAAGATTTATATTTGGTTGATGATCCGATGATTCATCTTACACATACCGCAGTTTAGATCCGATGGGTTTCGGATCTAAAAGTATGCCCGATGTCCATCAGATCTAAACTTTTCTCATGTACCACACCTAATTAAGTTCAATGTGTGATGCCTGATTGCCTGTACAGTGTACATAGCAATTTTGAAGTGATTTACTTCAGAAGACAATTCTACTAGAAAATTAGAGAAAGATGGTATTCTTTATTGCACAGGATTACAATTTAGTGTATATGATATAATTGTACAGATATACATATTTGGAGTTGGAGGAGGAGAGTGACTCGTGGTAATTTCATTAATAGATCACTTATATTTCCAATGCAGCATGATAAGATTCATTTGGATGGGGTTTTATCTCTGATAATAACAGAGTTTTTAATCTGATGTGACAATTTTTAATTTAATTTTAGAAATGTGAGAGAGTTTCTTATTTATTATTAAAAAACTGTTTATAAATTCTATACTAGAAAGAAATATGATTTCTTCTAACAATTTCGCAACTAGAACTTTGAGAAGACACTCATATTACGAGTAGAAGTGGGGTGTTCTAAGTTCACTAAGTTTCTTTGTGAACTCAACTCCAAAATATATCGGATTGACTTTAAATAACGAACCTGAATGGTTGAAACTCATCTACCTTACGAGTGATGCATCTACATGCATAATTTTTTTAACTTTCGAATTAATTTAGTATAAAATCAAGCGGTTAAAATTAGAAGGTTTATAAATTAGCGTTACTGCATTTATTTTTAAACTTTTTTTACCACTTGACTCTATACAAAATTAATTTGAAAATTTAAAAAATTTGTATGTAAAAGCATCACTCTTAAAATAAACAGGTTTCAACAGTTTGAATTCATCATTTGAAATCAATCTCATAGATTTCAAAGTTAAGTTTCCAAAGAAGCTTGGTGAACTTAATAATATCCTAGTTCTCTACTCCTCATATTACTTCGAGTATTATAGTGGACGGAATATGTAGGTAAGAGTGAGGAATGTTGTGCTTGCTAGCTCTTTGATTTAGTTCATGCCTTTCCTTTTATTATTTTACTAACAAATTGGGGGTTGCAACAAAAATTTACTACTATAATATAATATAAAAATAGATTGTTACGATAGATACAAAAGTGACTGTATGTTTGTATTGGGTGGAAAACTTTTTTAGGGAGGCATCTTTTTCTTTTTATTATTTTAGGAAAAGCGTGTGAAAAAAGTTGTTACAACAAGTGCCATTTGATTTTACATCACAAATTAAGTTCATTGGTATCAAATGGTTTACTAATGAGAAAGATTTCTAGGCGTCTCATTGAGATTTAACACTACATAAATTATAAATAATGAACATTCAAATTCCAGTTCTTGAATGCTAAACCATTCAAAACATAAAGGAATCTACAAAAATTACAATCTTATACAGGCAAAAGAAATAATATAAATTATAACCTGTTTCCATCGCTTCGCCACTCCCTATAAATCTATGTATTGTAATTTATTTTGAACTCACCTCACTGAAACTCAGGCAAAAAAAGAAAGAAAAAGCTATGATCCTCTTGTGCCATTCGCGAATTCAATAATCTACAATAAAACACTAAAAGAGGCATCCTATTGCAATACACTATTAATTAGAAATAATAGTTCCGCGTATCCCTTCTGTGTGTGTGTCTGTGTTTGTGTGTTAATTTATGGTCGTATGAACAACCACGTTCCATTCCAGATTGGTGAGGATCTCGATCTTAAGAATAGGGTTTAGATATGATCTTTTACTGTGATACACCAGATCTGCCAATGCAACACTGCCATTTTTTACTTTTTCTTTTTTTAATGGTAGTTGGGCCCTCAGCATTGAATCCATTAGCCTTCTCTAGTGTTCCTTCATCACTCACCTTCCTATTTTTCTCTCTATGCAGGGAAGAAGGCATGCCATCAATTCTGCAAATTTTATTTGACAGGAATATGAATTCCATAACCAATTTCTCTTTTGAAAGAAAATAACCCATAAACCAATATAATGCATAATTGCTTTTATAAAGTTCCACAAGACCTACACATTATAGACTTGACAAAGTTTCACCCACAAAAATATTGAAGAAAACACACACCAAAAAAAGAATTTTTTTACTGGCAGGGGAAATAGGTTACTGGCAAGATATCTATCTATAAATAACACCTACCCCATCTAAAGCATTCAGGCATTTTGACATGCACATTGCACTTATTAATATATGATATCCTATGGGTTCTTACATCAAGAGCTTGACATGTGAGGTTTTGGTTTCTCGATTTTTTGGGGCTTTCAGTGCAGCATAAATATAAAATTGATATGATGCGATCTGAATGCACGTAGTGCGTATGTAAAACTATTCCAACGGATTACTTGTATAGTTCTAAAGTTAAAGAGCTCAAAATAGAAATACTAATTTGACTTCAATTTTGGTACCAACATCTTAAGAAACTGATCCAGCTCTTTGAAAAGACACTTTGTTATTTTTTGAACTAACCTCGAGTCTCTAGGTGAAGGGCCTTCATACCGCCACCCATTTAATAAAGAGCTATTCCCAATATCAACATCATCCATATCCAGATCTTCATTCCTGTTCGTCGGACCTGCCTTGGAATCCGAGTTAAACCTCACAAACTTTCTCTGAAATTCTTTCGCCACCACATTTTTGCCAGATGATCCGTTTTGACGCACCTTAGCTATTGCACCATCTAAAATAGACAAAGCATGTGCCACGTCAGGACTTACACATGCTGCACTGGTACCCATCATTTCTTGCTGATTACTTGTCTTGGGAGTCTCAGGAATCTCGTCCATAGCCTCGTACCACTCTTCTTCTTCTATTATCTCAGTAACAGATGTACCATTTGTTGTGAGTGAATTTTGCTGCACTTGTTCGTTGGTAGACAAGGTGACTTCAGCCGTTGTTGGTTTGTACATTGAGTTTCTAATTCGAGCATATAAAGGGCCTTTTAGGGCTTCTTTATAGTCTTCGTCAGAGGATGCAACAGTGCTAACTGCCTGAAAGGATTTAGATACAACATTCAGTGTTGTACCTTGTTAAACAACTTTTGTGTTCTAGAATAAAACATGTTAAACATATCACAAAAAATTAAGAGATCAAGGAATCACTCCTCAGAACTGCCGGGTTGCTAAGAGGCTATCCTTCTGTTTTTCTATTTAAGAATTTTGACCATACCCTTGTATTATTCATTTTGAATTGGTCCATCTAAACAGTCTTGTTAGCCAATACTAGCGTATTTTGCAAAAATTAAATTACTATATATGTTCAATTGGTCAAGTATGGTCCACAGCAGCCGAATATTATAGTACCTTATTTAAGAATAGAGAATGCAAAAATGCAACCCCCTATCCCACCCAACTCAAGTCACCCAGCCTGATATATGAGTAAACATAACCACCAACTGGAACACCGCATAAACTGAAATGCATCTAACCCCAAACAAAACAGTTGAAACTCTGAATAAGTTTAATGGTTTTATTTCTTCTGGACCCGACCCTGAGATGGCTGAAATCATTAACTAACTGTTGATCCCAAGCCATCCTGCACTCAAATAATATGAAACTTAAATTGATTTGGAACTCAAATAATTTTGACCTGAAATTCAAGCAAAACCAATTCAACCAACCAGACTTCATCCCTCTTTGCTACCTAAGGTAGCAGAAAGAAAAAAAAAGTTAATATAAAAGAGAGAGAACCTTTTGGAAAAGCTTGAATCCACTTGCAACTAGCTGTCTTGATGCGAAGTTGATCAGCGATGCTGGAACAAAATCCAATTTTATATCCACATTATATATTGCCCTGAAAATTGAAAGAAAAGGTGAAAAGATCTAAAAAGTTCGTCATGTAAACTTTCCAAAGATTAGGCAAGTTTTATACATAATTACATATAACAGGAACTTGAATAATTGCCTTTGACAAAACTGCATACTACGACTGATAATCATGCCCCAGACAAATTGGATAACAATCCTTTTAATTCAGTTCGGGAATAAAACAGGAAACACTATCTTTATCCCACTTAATTACCTATTGTCCAATATACAATTTGGAGAAATATTTAATTTTATCGCTATCTTACCCCCCCCCGTAGTACTCCATGACTGTATGCAGTCTCAGCTGTGCGATCGTTTTTTCGGACCAGAGGTGGAATGCAGGAGGATCTTTAAGATTTGTGCCAGGTTCATTAAAATTCGTGCAGATTAAAACGGATGGGTGCAGATTCCTCATTCTACACTGTGAGAGTACTATTCTACACTGTGAGAGTACTACCCCCCGCCACACACCAAAAAAAAAATCATCTACGCGATCTATGAAAAAAAAAATCTGTCCATATAGTAGGTGATAGTACGAAAACTAGTACAGGTACGTCTTTATCCAAAAACCAGATAGGTTAAAAGCTTAAACTGACTGTAGGAGTTTCACGTAAAATACAAATGATCAAAATAAGACTCTAGGACAAAGTAGTTTGTTAATCTTCAGAAACAAATAAGGACTGGAGGCATAGGGACCTTTTTCATACTTGGTACAGGGTATTTTTGGTATTTCCAAATGTTATATTCTCCCATCTTGAAAGGGCATACAAAAAATATTGACAACACCAACAGTATAAATGAAATTCTTGACAATATATTACCTGAGGTAGCTCTTTTCTTCATTGACCTTTTGAAAGACAAAGCCCCCAATCAAATCAAGCCTTACTGTACCATCTGCTTTAGGAATTCCCTCTCTAGTAAATCCATGTGTACTTATATCCACCTCTTCTTCGTCTGAAATCTAAATGATTTTCAAAGGTAAACCATGCAGCATTCCTCACAGGTCATTCGACTCAGACTGTTACTTTTATATTTACGGTGTCTTGCTACGCACATTAAATTATGATAAAAAAAAAGAAAGCATCAAATAATTTTGCAGTTTTTTCATGCACACATTACTAACAATGTGATTGAATGTTTGGTCTTAAAAGACATTAATTTAATATATGTGTTATTAAAATAAGTAAGAATATGAAAGATGTAATCAAATAAAGTAGCAATTTACCGTATTGATAAGTACAAGTACGAGATCTTCCTTTAGGTATTCAAATTCAAAGAAATGTACAAGAGCTTCTCTTTCAGAGACTGGCCAAGGAACCTTCACTCTTTCTTCCACATTTTGTCCAAAATTGGAATAGAAACCGTTAGGAAGAAAAAGATTATAACAGATGTTAAACTAAAGGCATGAGTCAAAAGCAAACCTCATGAGAAGAATCTCTTCACCAATTCGAACTTTCTTTAGAACATCCGAAAAGATAATTTTAAAAGTTGGGAAGTTATATTGTGGCCACCTTGAAAAAGATAGAATAGAAAATAATCTTTTAAGTATGTAATTTGGGCATAAAATAAACTAAGTAATAGTAAGGTACACGTACCATTTTTTATACAAGTTTGGCTCCCATGACACGCATAAGCCTAAATAGAATAACAAAGAGATATCAATCCAATTAAGTTATTAACAGTGTTGCAACTGGGAATAACTGAGAAAGAAATACAGGACTCACTGTTACAGTAACAGCATAGGTGCAGAAAGAGCACTAAAAAGAGAAACATTTTCTTTGGGTTCTGCAGACTCGATTATTACTCAACCATGCAACTTAATATCAAGATAAAAGTCAAGGATATCATCCCAACTGGGAGCAATGATCCTGATAGGTACAGCACTGAGAAGTCTGAGATATGGTGTGTGAAAAAGCTTAACTTACAGGCATCAATAGGTCCATCGACAAAGCCATCGAGAAGCAAAGTATGAAATGGCGAACCATGCAGGCCTTCACGGTACAAGACTCTGTATTGGTCTGTGTCTTGTTTTAACTACAGATAAAAAATATATATGAACA
Organism: Carex cristatella; assembly: GCA_024447775.1. Classification (NCBI taxonomy): domain Eukaryota; kingdom Viridiplantae; phylum Streptophyta; class Magnoliopsida; order Poales; family Cyperaceae; genus Carex; species Carex cristatella. The sequence continues at coordinate 904,541 of JAJHPF010000027.1, read as the reverse complement.
ACAATTTTAACATGCTGTTTTCCAGTGTGAACATTAGAAAGAAATTTTTTGAAGTTGAAGGTACATAAGTGATTGTTTGACATTACTTCTCTTTAGTTTTTGAGATGGAGACAGGGTACAAAGCTAGGCTAGTCTAACATACTGTGCAAGGGTATTTTAAAATATAAACAAACTGACGTCATTTAATTTCAAAATGCAGAACCTAATTAAAAATGAGTATCAATTATACTTTGAGCTATAGAATGCACTAAATCATATTGAAGAAAACAAATTCTTTACAACAATAATGATATATATCGATGCATCTAATATAAGAAAATATATCACCTTCCAATCACTGCTTGCTGTTCCATGTTGCTTAAGTATTGGTTCATCATGTCCAGAAGCACTCCTGAGCATTTCTAGACAATTTGATACTTCTTTTGTTCGCTTATCCACTATAAGGTCAATGTCGCCTAATCAATGGTAAAACATTAAAAGAGAATCCAATAAGATGTATGGGGAAATTTCATGCATCCCTCGCAAAATGTCACATCACAAATGCTCCTAAACTAGAAAAAATAGGTGCATAGTCCTACAACACTGACAAATAACTTTTATCCCCCCTGTGCCAATTTTTTCTCTACGACTGAATGGAGGAGAATTTGTTTCATTATCTCTGAAGAAATGGGATCATATAGGATTAAACAATATTTCCATGTTTTAAAGGGTTAAATGAGATATTTGTCAATAACAACAGTTACCCGGTAAAAAATTTCACTGAGAAACTGTACAAGAGAATGTATTCCACAAAACCACAGTCAATTAGAGCAGTCTTTGTCGTGGTACAAGCACTAAACATTTGGGTACTTTAAGGAGTGAATCGCTAAGCCAATTCAACACAAGTTACAAGTCGTCGAATGCCCACTCACAAGTGACAATTGATGTTTTCCCTTTTGACTAACAAGTGGTTTGAAAGGTGTAATAGTAATTAAAAAGGTTACATGAGATATTTCTCATTTACAAGAGCTATACAGGAACATTTTTCACTGAGAAACAATCCAAAAGGAGAATTTGATGACCGGTCCAACTTGCAATCACACAAAACCATCGTCAGTAGAGCAGTCAATTTGTAGTGGTAAAATCACTAAGCATTTCATTTCGGTACTTTTATAATGTATCCTACTAGTCAGCCATTTTGACTCAACTTACAAGTTGTTGAATGCCCACCAACTAATTTAACTAACAATTGAATTTTTACCAAGTGTAGCTCAAAGAACCCAAATTGGATGTTTGGACTTGCCGGAGACAACGCATCTTGCCAATTTAACCATGCAACCAAGAGGCATTCCATTGAAGTGCTTAAATAAAAGATTTTAAATGACAACAAAGATTTTTTTTTTTTTTTTTGACAATTTTCAAACCTTCAAGGCCAGAACGACGAAGCTGAGATTTCACAAGCGACCTTAACGAATTTATATTTACAAGATCGGGCAAGGCCAACGTTTTGTCTAGTCGTTCTCTTACTTCCACAATCTTCTTGTTTTTCTCCATCTTTTATTTTCTTTTTTCCAATCAGAGGATATATTGATAGTTCCTAAATAAGTTTTGCTATCTCTTTCTCTCTCTCCAGTAGCTGAATATGAAACAAAACAAAAGGAGAATCTAATAATCAGCAACCATATCTTCAATGAAATAATTTCAAATTAGAATAGGAAGAGATGCAAGTTATCTAAATCAGAGGATATACTGCCCATAGAGTTTATCACATAGTCAACACGGATTCATTCAACACCTACACCTCTATTTATTGTAAAAAAAAAAAAAAAAAAAAACAGCTTGGTTTTACCTGGTCAGCTTGTTCAACTCAATCGAGAGGGACAAAGAAAGAAAGGGAGGTAGGAGATAAGCACGAGCACGAACATGGTAAAGCGTGAATGCTGTTGTATTGCTCTTTTTGTCTCAGTGCGAGCAAAAATGTGAAGAGAAAGAAGGGGGAGGATTTTTCCATGTGGTAGGAAAGATGGACAGTTACGGCTTTAATCATGCGGTTGAGAGAGCTGCTCTCAACTGTACTCCATAATGGTGACGGATTGACGATGCAAACAACAGGAAATGGAGTCCCTATCCTCTGAGATATCTCAATTTTTGCGTGACCGACGTTTCCGGTTCCTATTCGGGGAAGCGTAGGGGGCCAGTTTTATTTGAGCTTTGGGATTCGTGCAGAGCGTATTTGAACAATTGAGATATTCCAAAAAGTCACGCAAAGTTTGAGATATCTCAGAGGATGCGAATTCCAGGAAATGTAGGTCAATGGGTTTGGTTACTTGGTTGGACTGATGTAGAATTGAGGTTGCCTATTGCGTATATGTATAGAGAATTTGTGTAATGGTCTACTTTAAATGGGACCAACAACAACCACATACCTACTTTTGAGCCGATTTTTTTATTAATAGAAAAACAAAAAACAAAAATCAAGAATCAGTAGATTTTGAGATATAAGAATTCAGTGATAGTTCATAACGTCCTGCGGACGTTATAAACTATAACCTCCATATTAGCATATTTAATTAAACTTCTAATTAACAAAAAAAAAAAAGTTGAACATTGAAGTCCATCACGTCCAAGAAATTTTCAAAAGTTTCCCTAAGTCCTAAGTTCTAAGTTCTATTATCAAAATGGTAGCCATCAAATGAAGAATTGAGTCTGAATGTTACAGACAGTAACGTCCAGCAGCCTTTTTTTTTTGTTAATTAGGAGTTTAATTAAAACTGCTAATCTGGATATTATGATTTATCTGGATGTTATGAACTATCACAGGATTCTTATATCTCAAAATCTACCGAATTCTTTTACTATTCTCAATTTTGTTTCCTATTAATAAAAAATTCGGCACTTTTGAGTATTTGAGAATGACCCGTTATAGGAAGCACACCGAGATTCCCAACTTTAGCAGGGGTTCCGCGAGTGCGTATCCTCTGAGATATCTCATATTTGCGATTTTAGATCTGTACAAAATTGCAGGGGTCCAGTATTATTGGAGCTTTAAGATTCGTACAAATTTATTTAAACTGTTGAGATTTTCCAACATGTCACGCAAAATTTGAGATATCTCAGAGGATGCTAATTCGGGGTTCCGCTCCGTGCCCGTGGGTAAGGAAAGCACACGTGCTCTGGAGTGTCTGGAAATATATCTGCTGACTGCTGTTATTCAAAAGAAATAACAGGAACCTGCTATTCCGATCACTACCGTTCAAATATTTTTGCGCGAATCTCAGCGAACTTCTTTTCTGGCGCAAACTCGGTTAGGAACTGTTATTTCTTTGGAATAACAGCAAATTTATTTCCCGTCGGCTCCTAACCAAGGGTCCGGATCCTCTGAGTTAACTCAAAATTTGATTTTAGCTCCGGACGTCAAGATTCTCGAATTGGTCTCCCGCGGCCGCCTGTAATGCACAGGTCTTTAATATTCGGGTGGATTTAAATCGGACGGTTTATATCTAAATTCAAAATTTGAGTTAACTCAGAGGATATTAGGGACCGACCAGCAGCCAGGTTGGAACTTTCTTTCATAATTGGCTGTGTACTGCTCCCTAATAGTTCCAGTACATCTACCAAATAAGGTTCGCAGGGACCAGCCAGGTTGGAACTTTCTTACTGGAGTTGCAAACGGGTAGGATATTATCCCACCGTGTTTGAATTTGTATCTGAAAATTAAATACAGATATCTGATATTTGAATATCTTTATAGATACGGATACGAATACAGAAATGATTTTAAATTTTAATTATTTGTATCTAAATAGTAAATATATAATATATAGTTTAATATATATTATAAAAAATTTATGTTATTTATTATTATAAAAAGCAGATATCCGTATCCGTTTAATATCTGATCCGTATATGTATCCGTCTAATATCTGATCCGTATCTGTATCCGAAAAATAAAAGCAAATACTGATATAGTTTTATCACTATCCGATCCGTTTGCACCTCTACTTTCTACTCATCTGGTTGATGTGATTGTTAAAAGTAACTAAAAATTAATTGCACGAATATAGATTAAAAATTAAAACTAATATAATTTATATTTGATGCTTGACAATTATTTTTTATTATCTTTTAAGCTCTCCAACCAATGTAATACAAAATTCGGTTCAGGTGGGTTTCATAGTTTGTTAAAATCACTAAGCCTAATTAAAAGATAGGAAAAATGAAACACTGAAACTAATAATTAACAATTGCTTTCTTCATTCTTTTTAGGTGTCATATTAGTTGAAATAGTTGATGATAATCAACTTGTTCTTGTTGGCGAAGGGACGGATGTGGTTCAATTGACGACTCGTTTAAGAAAAAAATTAGATCATGTTGATGTCATCAGTGTGACGTCAGCAATGAAACACCCGTAGAGGAAGAGGAAGAGGAAGAAGAAGACAGGAAAAATACAATTAACACTAGCACCCAAAATTATTACCCCAATGGGATTCCATTGCGTAATTTTATCCTTAATCCACATTTTTAATGGTGCATAGAGTATAATTAATATATATAATATATAATATGTGTTGTAAAATAAGTAATTGGTATCCATAACCGTACTTATGCTTATTGGACATGTTGTTCATATGAATCTTGACACATATTAAACAATTTCGACCAGGTATCGGAAACCCTTGTTTAAATCTTATCTCTTGTTTTATATTCATCAAGCAAACTGAATTGCGGATAGTAACGAAAGAAGGGGATGAATGAGTCGCATATATATAAAGCACATACTTGAGAGGTACATTATTAATAACCATAAAAAAATTAATAAAAATAATCAGAAATATAATTTAATTTTATAAATAATTAAACTGCTTCGCTGAGGGGTGGTCCTCCATGAAGACCAAACTGCCCCATAGTAGGACAGTCTTCTATTGAGAGCAAATTGCCCACAGGGTCCTTTTTTTATATGTGTATTTTGTTATATTTTGTTATATGTTTGGTTATTTTTTGTATTTACATTGTTATATTTTTTGTTTTACATTTTTTATTAGATTAGTTTGTTTTATATTTTTTTTTGTTTGGTAAATTTTGTTTTATAAATGTGTTTTACAAATTTATGATTATATAATTTTGATCGTCATAAAAAAAATAACTGGGAGAACAAAATAAAACAAAATGAAACAACAAAATCCTAAGCAAACAACATAACAAAATGATGTCTAATCAATATAAAATATAGCAATGAAAACATAAAATACTACCGTCAGATCTACAACATGAAATATAAAAAAACTAGCGACTACAGCGAGGACCGGACAGTGACAACCTATGAGGCGCCTCTCACACCCTCTGCGGCTGCACACGCCTCGACGGAGCTACAAGATCCTCGTCAGCATGATGATCCACATCCATTTCCTCCTGTATGCTTGATCCTGAACCGACATCCCATGGATCGTCCTGCATAGTTCTTATGGATCGTTGGTATGAACCAGGCACATGGATCCTCCTGGGTAGCCAACTCTGTACGCCTCTCGCATGGATCCTCCTTCCAGGTATCAGGATATGTGGCCCGGGGCGATGTCCCGAAGATAGTAGCCTCCCAAACATCGATTGTCTGCACTCCACTCCTACTCGCCTAATGGTCGTGCTGCCTCTATTGTCCCGAAGATAGTAGCAAACGACTGGACCCCGGTAATAACTGAGCTTGCTCTCCTCTATTGTCAGCCGGTAGAAAAAGCCAGCTCGGAACCACGCCCGATACGAGAACCAATCCACGTTCGCATCGTGCAGCATTTGGAGCTGACCCCGGACATACGAGATACCCACCGTCATTCCCCTTCCTGTATTCTCGTAGCGACTGTGATCACCCCATATGGCACCGTATGTGGAAGCTCTTTCGGCATCATCTCTCTCCCACCTCACATTTGCTGGAATAATGGGTCGGCAGACTGGTAAGTGTGACCACGACAACTGCTGCAGTAGAATGAGTGGCCCGTTGAACTGCTGGTTGTCTCTCTGCAATTTTTTATATTTATTCATTGTTATCAAATTCAAAACAAGATTAAGAACATTAACTGATGAAGACTTACCAGACAAGTACGACACAATCCTCTGTACAAAGTGGTCAGCACGGCTCCACCCCAGTTCCACAAGGACGGCCGATCGAGGTGCTCCAGTTGCTGGAGGAACATAATCGGGATCGAGTTGCTGCTGGAATCCACGAATATCGTGCTACTACATAAGTCAAGCACGAACGCTTCAACGTACCTACAATTAAAAGATACAACGTAAATAAATGTTTTTTTTTATGTTCAAAACTAATTTTAATGTAATATATTTTGAAATTATCTCTTGACTTGGTCCTCGTCCTTCGTCTCTGGGGTAATGCCATTCTTGACGGCATGATGGCGGAGCGCTTTAAGACTGATGCAGTGGTGGGAGTATTGCTCCTTCGCCTCACCAATTTTCTTCATCTTCTTCACTACCGCCTCTGGAGCAGACCCCAACAGCTTTGGGATCATCCTTGCCAAAGCATGATGGTCCGAAACACCCCCCACTGGGTTGCCATCGATCCGCAGACCCTATAAGGCACTCACGTCCGCTAGGGTTATTGTCATCTCCCCTACCAGATGATAGAACGAATGAGTCTCCGGTCGCCATGTCTCCACTAGACCTCACATGAGCGCCTGATCGATAAGCATTGGCTGTTTCATGGTGACTAGTTGGTACAAGCCGAGGTTCATGAGGTACTGCTCTATCAGTGGATTTGTGACGTACCGCACCTCCGGTGAGCGGTGCCATGGTCTCGTCCTGCATTTATCAATGTTTCAAATTAGTGTGACTGAATAACTATATGTTTGTTTTATACGTAATATTTACATTTTCTTCAAATAACACAATGTGTCTCCATCGATGCAAGTGAGACACGGTGCTTGCCATGAGACACAATAGAGAACTGAACGTCTCTGCACTATGAGGTGTGGCAGGCTCTGCATTGGAACCCTCCACAGTGGGGCTCTCACCGCTAGGACTGGGATCGGCGAGAGCCTGCTAACTCTCCCCAGTCTCTGGCGTATCTTGTGATCGTCCACGTCGAAATCTAGCCATACTGCATTTTAAAATATCAAGTTACTTAAATTAATAAACAAATTATCAAATATTTTATAAAATTACTCTAACAATTTCCAATAATTTCAATCAATTTATAAAACCTAATTTCACTCAATTAATTTCCCAACAAATCCAACCTAATTTCAATCCCACTAATTTCCAATATTTGTAAATCAATTAAAAAATATAATTAAAATTATATTAATTCCCAATTAATTTAAAAAGAAAATTTAAAACCTAGTTCCAGTTATGCAATTTTCAACAATTCCAATCAAATTATAAATACAAATTTCGCTAAATAAAACTTCCAACAATTTATAAAAACCTAATTTCACTCAATTAAATTTCCAACAAATCCAACCTAATTTCAATCCCGCTAATTTCCAATATTTCCAAATCAATTTAAAAAATCTAATTTCAATTACACTAATTCCCTATCAATTTAAAATATATATTATATACTAGTATTGTGCCCGTGCGATGCAACGGGACATATTATAAGAAAACAAAAACATAGTTTTATTAGAATCCCCACTATGTCAAAAGTGTAAATCCCCACTATGTCTAATGATAATTTGCAGGTGTTTTTTATTTTTTATTTGAAGTGGTGTAACTTCCATTGCATATCAGCTAATGGTTCATTTATATATACTGCTGGTGCCGATGGCATGGTTTGCAAGATTTAGACCCATACTGGGATGATTTTGGTGACATTTAGCGTCTCCTCCAAAGCAGTCTCATCCCTCTGCCACTTTTGATACTATTACACAGAAAACAAATAACAAGTAGTGTTATTTAATTTTTACTCAAAACTCTTAATTTCATTTTTATTTTTTTTTAGATGGGAAGATGTTGGCAACGACAGCTGGACAGCCGAAAACTTTTAGTTGTTATAACAACAAGAGGATACAAAAATTTCTGGGCATCCTGTAAGTTTTAATTTTACTGTTAAAATCACATAGTGCTCCTGTAAAGTCTTGATTATTTATTATTTCAGTCTTTTGCAGAATGATATATATTTCTGATCTGTGATTGGAGATTATGGATGTGTAACATTTTCCTTAGTTCTTTTAGAATATATAATCCTACTTTTAGCTCTTACGTAGAGAGATATAGTAGGAACTGAGTACTTGTAAGATAAACTATACCTTTTCAAATAATTAATTGTGATACAATTTCATAAATAAAGCATGAAAGAAACTACTGCTACTTATGACTAATTAATAAAATCCTAAGTTGCTGCTACTTCAACAAAAACAATTCATTTCCCATATTTCCCTTCTATTCAACCTTGTTGTGAGTTGCCTCTAGCTCCATCCTTGTGAAGAAGGTTTGGTTGCTGCTACTTGGATCCTGTTATTGTTCCATTGCCATAACCTTTATTCAATTTTTGGGCATTTATGTGTCATGTTGAGTTCAAAAATTTACCACCACCACCCAGCTCAAATATATATATATATATATTGAAGGGCATGAATAACATTTAGATTGGAGGAATAAAATTTGAATAATGGAGCTATACAATTGAAGGTATGAATAGCAGCAGATGCAAAATCTAAATCTCTACCCTTGTCTTATTTGTTGTACTATTTTTTTACTGATAACAAAAAAATGAATTCAAATGTTGATACAAAAAACGTATTTAATTAACTACCAGTAAATTTAATTTAAATTTCGCTTTATTTCACTATTCTCTTATATTAGCATTCTTATTATTGTTTCTTTATTTGTTAAATTTTTAGATGAGAAAGAAAAGAAAATCTTCAAATGTTTCTTTCTAGGTCTAGAGGCATCCAAGATCCAACGAAGACAAGCTAACAATCGACACATCATATTAATTAACTATTTTCTTTTTGTACCGGATCTTTGTTGCATCCACTTTTGTAATAGTAATGTCTTTATTAGATTACTAGTTTTCTTATTAGATTACGGTTCAAAGTAATTAAAATTCATAATCATATAAATTCTCTTCAGAGATTATGTTCCTCAATTTTTAAATAATTACTATTTTTATGGGAATGGTTTTTTTTTTCTAATAAAACTATGTTTTTGTTTTCTTATATTATGTTCCGTTGCATCGCACGGGCACGATACTAGTATATATATATATATATATATATAGATATATATATATATATATAGATATATAGAGTCTGGCTAATTTGCTGCTGGCAGCATTTTAGTAAACTGCTACCAGATCTGTGAGCCGTCTGATTTCTATTTAGATTTGTGTCTGATGATTACTTCAATTTGCGGAAGAAAGAGCTTAACGGAGTCCGTCAATAGTTATGTGAATTGAAAAAAAGTCCCGTCTCCTTTCTCTATCTCATTTTCATTTTCAAATCCCAACCTTCTCTCTCGTTTGAAGAAAAAATAATCTCTCCTGCTCGAGCCGCTCTCCCTCTCTGCCAAGCCCTCTCCAAACTTTACCTTTGCGGTCGCCCTCTCCATTGCGTTTATAACCTCTCTCGCCGCGCCGTGCTGCGTTTAGCAATTGGAGCATGTGAGCGGAAACCCTAGCCGTTATCATTTGAAGATAGGTACTGCTCGCTCCCATGTCAGCCCCTCTGCCTCCACCGAGGCGCGCGGCACTGTGTTTCAGCGATTCAAGCATGTGAGCGGAAACCCTCGTCTCCCTCCCCTTGCTCAAATCGTAAACTAAAAAAGTGGTACCAGCTAAATTACTATATGTTTTAATTAATCCTCTTAATAATCAGTTCATCTGAAGTTTGCTCTTGTACTGTCTATTTTGAATTAGATTCCGTGCAAAATTTTGCTTTTATAGGCAACTGGTAGCAGGGATTGATTAAACAAAACAAATACTATGCAACTCTGTAATCAAAGTTTTGTGTAGCTTTTTATTAATTTTTTTCCTTTAATTTATTTAATGCTGATATCTTGCGCTAAGTCTTCTTTAAGAATTGTTTTTTCTGTTGATTGTGTTTATGCAATAGCAATTTCAAATGCTCTATTTGCACTAATTTAATAACTATTTTATGCTTCTTTTTTCAGACAAATGGATGATATCACGTTAGATGAAATTGACAATTTAGAAGGAATTCTAATAGATGAAGTGGGGGAGTGTAGAGGGCAAAAGCCTTTAGGAGACTTGTCATCGGAAGACGAAAATGCATATGATAGTGAAGATTTGTCACTGGAAGATTGATAATGCATATGTGGTATAGTCATAGGGTATTTTTGGTATAGTCATAGAAATGATACTTTTGGTACTTATAGAAAGAGTATTTTTGGTATAGTTATATTAAGGGTATTTTTGTTATAATGATAGAAGGAATATTTCAAATCCGAACTTATTGTTTTGCTAATTGAACTTGCTGTTGATGGATTATTGGTATATGAAATTTAGATGTAATTTTCTTATTTTGTTCATTTGTATTTATTTGATTTAGCTGTCTTTAATTCTTGGTTCATGCCTCAATATCCATTACTGAGGTTGTACTTAAAGCTTTGGCCGAAAAAAATTGAAATATGTGGTACCAGCTGATGCCAGCACTATATGTATGGTACTGAGATTAAAGCATGCAATCCTGTGAGTGGTTATTATATGGTGATTTTTTTTAATTAAACCCATTTTATTTTGATTAGAAATCAGGTTCAGGTTTTTGCAAATGAAACAATATGTTTTATCATACTCGTAGATAGCACTGGCAATTTTGAAAAATTGGGATTTATGTGAGTCAATTTTGAAAAGTTAAATGGTGTCACATTTTTACAGTGGTGACAGTTAACCAAAGAGTATTTACTTACAAATTTGTTTGGTACAGGGTTATTGCTTTTGTAATTTGTAAACTTTGTAGGGTGTAAACAGTAAAACTGGTTACCACTTGTCAGAGGAAAAAGAGAGTAATACAGAGAGTATGAATTTAAGCAACTAAGAGTAATTTTTGCTTGAAACTGTGATGTTATGTTCAAGGGCATGTTAGAGTCAATTTGCTTGAAACTGATGTTATGTTCACCGCTAGTCTTCATCTATTACCTAGTAATTAATACTAAAAAAAAATAGTCACATAATTAGCATTATGCAACTCCCAAACTAATTAGATATGGAAAACAATATATACCTTACTGTCTGATAACAACTTGTACCGACATATAACTCCAACAAGCTGATACATATTAAATCAAAGACAAACTGAAATGCAATAACAACTTGTACCAAATCAAAACTTTAAGATAACGGATACTGACAGAGATAAAGGCCATCAATGAAGTATCAATTTTATACTCTTGAAGTTAAAGGTAAATTATTCTGACAGAGATAAAACCACAATAAAAAAGAAGAAAAAACAATGATAAGGCTGATATATCGCAAATAAATTACTGTCTTCTAACTACTCCTAACATTATGCTCTTAACTACATCAGTGCCCTTTCTGGGACTCACTTAACTTCCTAACATAATACTCTAATTAAATCCATGCCCTTGCCGGGACTCAAAGACATCTGATACTGATCTGCACCTAATACCTGCACATTGAAAAACAAACCAATAAACCAGAAATAAATATTATACTGCAATGAAAACAGAAAATCAGAAAGTTTTGATGGATATATATCTAAGTTTGTTGAAGAGGATAAGCAAGACAATTAAAGTCCAATCATTTTAGTCAGACTGCTCAAAATTGGAATATAAAGCCAGTTTCAGATTTTTAGTCTGACTGCTCCAAAAAAGCTTAAAGAATAAAAAAAAAAAACTGAAATTTTCCTCAGGTCCAAAAAACACAATGAACATCTGTGGCATATACATTGCTTATAATACCAGAAGAATTCCAAAGTTTTATGCACATCAAGAAAAACCTTGTCAGTAAGTACTGGTATCTATAAAAGAGATTCATCAATTATTTCCGCTCACACAGCAAGGCATGACGAGAAAAGCCATAGACGCAAAGAGAAAGAGACTCACGAACAATGGCTAGGTTTCCGCTCGCACAGCGAGGCGCGACGAGAAAGGCCACAGACACGACGGAGAAGCGCGAGTTCAGATTCGTGAGCAAGAGGAGCACGAGTTCGAACGATAGATAATTGAGATAAAATTAATCAATCAGGCACGAATCAAGAAACTCATGCTTGACCTTTGCTTGAAACTCCATCGCTGATTATGTACAATTGAAAATTGAGATAAAATTAATCAATTAAATAATCAACCAATTAACTGTTAAGCTGTGATGTTATGTATCAAGGGCATGTTAGAGTCAATAATTATCAAGCTGCACACCTATTAATTACAAAATTCAAGCATAGCTGGACAATGCCAAACCTGTACCTATTAATTACAGTCAATCTTTTTTATGAAGATCTAAAATGGTAATTGAGTTTAGTGTTGTTACAAATGAACTGAAAGGAGATATACCGGTTGGTACAATAACCTTATACAATAGTACATAGCCTACCTTGTGTCAGAAAATTGGCAGAGAGAAAGACTAACCAATGTACAAATATGTCATGCAACAATGAGTAAAGTCTGAAATATAAAGACCAAAACAGAGCTCTTAATTTTGCCAATGACAGAGGCCCCTATATAGAGCCCAACTAATTAAGCAAGGAACAAGGAAATGTGGTAGAGATTATGCAAATAGGAAAACCGTATCTAGGTTTTTCACAAGTTCTGACAAATTGCTGAGAGAGATTGAGTCAGAGTGTGTGTGTGTGTGAGAGAGAGAGAGAGGCGCTAACCAGGAGAGGAGCGGTAAGGTGTGGCCCAACAGTGGAGTCTCCGTGAAGGATAGAGAGAGACGGAGGGGAGGATGCGAAATCCGTTGAGATAAGCACGAGAGTAACCAGCGGACCGAGGGAGAGCGATCGGAGCGCCGCGAAAGGATCGTTCAGGGAAGAGCTTGGCGGAGGGTGAAATATTTGGCGACTTGAACAAGTTGTAAAGGAAAGAGGTTTTGGGGAGACGATGAGATGCATGTGACTTGGAACCGAATTTTCATTTTTATATATATATATATATATATTTTTTTTTTTTCGAAATTTTTTTGAAATTTGAATTTCAAAACCCCGGGCCCCCTCTGCCCGGCCCCCGCCCGACCCCCCCCCGGCCCTCCTGCCCGGACCACCCTCTCCATTTTTTTTAAAAATAATAAAAAATGAGATATATTTTTTTAAAACTTCAAAACTTTGGGAAAGTCGGATTGATGCGTATGACGTCAATTCGGAAAGGGGAGGAGGAGACGGTAGCGACCGTCAACCCCGGTTAACCCCGAATATTCGAAAATGAAAATCGCCAAAAAGCGTGCTCAAAAATTACGTTTAAGGTTTTTAGTGCCAAAAATTTTTAGTGCCAAAAACGTCGTTTATTTTTTAATCTATTGTTTTAAAATAAGAGCTTAATTATTTAAATTAATTGATTTAAGAAATTTTTAATTTATATTTTATTATAACAAAAATTATCGAGTTACAACCATGTCAAATGAATTTAAATTTGTATGAATTTGTGATTTATAATTTATTTAAAAAATTTATAATTTATTGGTATGAATTTGGATTTAAAATTATTTAAAATTTAAAATATAAAAAAAAAAAAAAAAAAAAAAAAAAAAAAAAAAAAAAAAAAAAACTGGCCCGTGGCGGCACGGGCATTAAACGAGCGGCGTAAATTTTTTTTTTTCCCGTGATGTCCTGCCCGTTTGCCCGTGACGCCCGTGCCGTGCCCGCCCTTTTGTAATACTCTAGACGGTGGCGCTAAGGGAGAAGAAAAGAATATCAAAATCCAACCCTATGTAACTGAGCCTTTCATTTTTCTAATTTTTTGTTCGTCAAAATTAGATCGCCTCATCAAGGCACGAATCTAAAATCGGATCCAACGTTTACGAGTTGGAGCTTTGCTAAAATGTAAAAAATTAGACATACTATATATATATAGGACAGGGCTACGGTGCTACGCGTAGCATAGAGCACTTTCGTGCAGCTGATCAAAATTTGAGTTTTTAAAATCCTAACGGCGGATCTGAACCGTTAGATGTGTTCTCCATATTGCAATGTGCTTGGAAACCAAATTTTACATTTTTTAGAATTTTTTTACTATTTATTAAGCCACTTTGAAAATCGCTGATCCAACAGTGGTTTAACCAAACAGTGAAACCGTTGGATCAGCGATTTTCAAAGTGGCTTAATAAATAGTAAAGAAAATCCAAAAAAATATAAAATTTGGTCTCCACATTTCAATATGTAGAACACATCTAACTATTTGGATCGACTGTTAGGATTTTGAAAATTCAAATTTTGAGCCGTTGCACGGAGGCCCTCCATGCTACGCGTAGCATATTAGCAATTTCCACACATATATATAACCTAATTTCGGTACAATAATTCCAACCAATTTATAAACTCTAATTTAACTCAATAAAATTTTCAACAATTAAATTCGACTTCTGAAAACTAATTTCAATCCTGCTATTTTCCCACATTTTCATTTCATTTTTAAAACCTAATTGCAATCACACCAATTCACAATCAATTTATAAAACATACCTTCAATCACATCAATTTCCAACAATTCCAATCAATAATATTTCCAATTAATTTATACAACCTAATTCCAATCAATAAAATTTTCAAGAATTTTTATCAAACAATTTCTAATAACTCCAAACAATTCTAACAATTCCAATCAAATAATTTCTACCTATTTTCACTCACATTTCTAGCAATTCCAATCAAACAATTTCTACCTAATTTCTAACAATTTCTAACAATTCCAAACAATTTATTACAATTTCAAACAATTTCAATAAATAATTTCATACCTGAAAACGAAAGCAAAGCGATGACAGGACAGCAGTGATAGCGATGGGCCGGGTAGAGAGAGAAAGGCCAAGAGAGAGAGAGGAGGGTTGCGGCAGGAGTTCACGGTGGCCGGAATGACCGGAAAATGGGGGATTCAGCGGCTGGGGTCAGGTTGGGCGGGGGTGAGGATTTTTGGGGCAGTTTGGGTAGAGGGAGGGAGAGACAAATCCTATATATAAAAAAAAGTAGGAAAACCCCCCCCCCCGCGTCTTGCTCTCAATAAAGAACCACCATGGAACGGTTTAGTATTCAGGGAGGACCGCTCCTCAGTGGGGCGATTTGATTATTTATAAAATTAAATTATATTTCTGATTATTTTTATTATTTTTTTATGGTTATTAATAATAAAAAATACGGTACAACACATGTCAAAAACAGTGAGTTGATAGAGATATCAAAGTAAACAGCTAATATTAAATGGGAATGATAGCGAGGTGGCAGGCATGTTACTCAATTGTTTTTAGGGTCCGGATCCCCTAATGTTACTCAATTTTTTAGTTTTGGTTCGAGACCGTCCGATTCAAATTCGTAGTTTGAAATTGTCTCGGAATTTAAATTTGTTCTTGAGATGTGTGTGCTCTAGATCCGAATGAATTATCTCGGATTTGAAATCGGACGGTTCCGATTTAAATCCCAAAGATTGGGTTACTTCACTGGATTGAGTTCTTGTTTTTAGGCAATAAAAAAAACTGATCGCTGTTGTCCCATTCAAATCAAAAGTTCAAATAAAAAAAACTGATCGCTGTTGTCCCATTCAAATCAAAAGTTCAAATAAAAGATGCCGACTCGGGAAATACCAAGCCGGCCCATTGAGAGCCAGGAGATTATTTTTTTTTTTCACGGGCACCTCGTTTTACACTGTGCTCTTGCTCTTGCTATTTAGTATTTAAAGCACAGGTAGCAATCCCAAGTCCCCAACTCTTAGCAACTGACATAGAGAGTAAGCAGATTAGGCACCATAATTCCAGAAAAATGAGCAAGGTTAGTACTTAATTTTCTCTCACTCTCACCCCTTCGTTTAAGGAATCGGTGCGTCAGCATTGGATCAATATTAGGTTAAGAGTTAAGATTTTGTGTACAACATTAAGATTTGTGCAAATTTTGATGTGGATCGAATTGAATTTGACCGGATGTTGTACGTTCAGTCTGACGTCCAATCAGACATGTATGTTATCTGCATGGATTTTAACTTTTGAATTAACTTGTTCACTCAAACATTTTCATTTAGCTTTGATGATTAATATTTGCATGCATGGTCCTGTCATTGAGATGGCATTGTAACTGTTATTGGATAACAGGATCTCCCAACCATATGTACATTCACGATTTTTTTTTTTATTTAGAAATTATAACCTAAAAATCAAATAAACCAGCTAATGGGGCAAAAAATCAATAAAAATGGCCTACACCGGTTTTCCAAACCGGTGTGGAATTAAAGCCCTCTTCTGCACCGGATTCCCAATCCGGTGCAGCAAATTCCTACTCTGCCACAGTGCCATACGGGAGTCTACACAAGAAATATCCACACCGGTTTTCCAATCCGGTGCGGAGGAAAAAAAGAAAGGAGGAAAGGAGAGGAGACAGAGATGCGATTCGGAGAAAAAAATTCAACCCAAGCCGCACCGGATTCCCAACCCGGTGCAGGACTTTTTGTGGATTTTCTGTGGTGAGTCCACAGCCTGGTGGGAAAATGGATCAACCGGGTGAGAAATTTTATGCACCGTTTCGGGGATCCAGTGCAGAAGAGGGCTTTAATTCCACACCGGTTTGGAAAACCGGTGTAGTCCATTTTTATTGATTTTTTGCTCCATTAGCTGGTTTATTTGATTTTTAGGTTATAATTTCTAAATAAAAAAAAAATTCTACATTCACCGTTTGTTATCTTTTTTTTAATTACCGTTTAAATCTTATCCTTTGTTTTACATTCAATTACAGCAAAGGATGGTGATTGAGTTATCAATTCATGAAGACAAAAAGAAGAGAACAAAAGCACTCCAAACGGCCGTTGGATTAGAAGGTAATTTCCCTTGTCCTTAATTAATATATCTTCTTTCTTTTTTAACTAAGAATTGTTAAGTTCAAGGACTAAGAATATTTATATGTATTAGTATTTTTTTTATTTCTAAAAGCACGCTGCACTTTCTATTCTACTTTTTTTTAGATATAGCATAATTTCTAATTTAAAAATAATTATTAAAAAATTGTTTTCTAATTATTTTTTATTAGTTGTCATTCTCGTTGCTTTCTCTTTCGTTGATAATAATTGTTGATGTGATTGTAAAGAGTAACTAAAAATTAATTGCACGAATATAGAGATTAAAAATTAAAACTAATTTAATTTATATTTTATGTTTGACAATTATTTTTATTATTTTTTAAGCTCTCCAACCGACGTAATACAAAATTCGGTTCAGGCCGGTTTCATAGTTTGTTAGAAACACTAAGGCTAACTAAATGACAGGGAAAATGAAACACTAAAACTAATAATTAAACAATTGTTTTTTTCATTCTTTTTAGGTGTCATATCAGTTGAAATAGTTGATGGTAATCGGCTTATTCTGGTTGGTAAAGGGATGGATGTGGTTCAATTGACGACTCGTCTAAGAAAAAAATTAGGTCATGCTCGTGTCATCAGTGTGATGTCAGCAGATGAAAATACTGTAGAGAAAGAGAAAAATAAAGAAGAAGAAGATGAGAAAAATACAATTAGCACTAGCACCCAAAATTATTACCCCAATGGGGTTCCATCCCCGTATTTTTATCCTTTTGATCCATATTTTCAATGGTGCATAGAGTATAAATAATATATATAATATATAATATGTAGAGGAGGGATGGAAGATGACTCAAGTGATGCTGTGGATAGTTCTTCTTTCCTTGCAATTACAGTGATATAAAAAGTTTAGGGGCTTATATGCTTTTTTGTTTTGACTGTCCTATTGTCTGTTTTGGATATTGTGTTGATGTCATCTGTACTAGCTAGGTTTGTATGTGCTGTTATTTTGAGGCTATTGGTGCTTTGATTATTAGGTTTAAATTTTGAGTTGTTTTGCTGTAGGACAAGAGGTATTTCTCAATACCGTTAGGAAGTTTGTTATATCTAGGATTGGTATCAGGATGTTGGTACAGCTGAACGTTTGTATGGGTTTTCTTGTTAATGGAAAATCGGTGGAGTATTTTACTTCTTTCAACAAAAAAAAATATGTAGAGGTATCTACTAACACTATTTTTTAGTAACACAAAATTACACTATTCATTTTTAAAGTTTTCAAAGTTCAAACAGTCGAACCAAACCGTTCAACATGATCTCCATATTAAAATTTGTTTAGAGACCAAATTTTATATTTTTCTAAATATTTTTACTATTTATTAAATATTTTACAAAATCATAGTTTTTATACCATTGAATTGTTGTACCCATCTTAATAAATAGTAAAAATAAAAAAAAATGTAAAGTTTGATCTACAAGCATATTTTAATAAATCCAATACGTTGAACGGTTTGGATCGACTGTTTGAACTTTAAAAATAAATAGTATAAGTTTGTGTCACCAAAAAATAGTGTAAGATGGATCCCTTCTCTAATATGTATTGTAAAATAGGTGATTGGTATTCTTAACCGTAATTATTACTCTATGTACATAATGTAAATTAGAAGTTGATGTACCCCAAAAAATAAATTGATATAGTATGAACTATTCTAATAGTAAGAATAAGATGATAGTTGTAAAATTATATTTTTTTTTTGTATAGTGGGAAAAACTTTCACGGTTTATATAGTGTATCTATTTTTGTTTTGTTTTGACTTCTTTTATCTCCTCGCATTTTAGCATTTTAAAAATATGTGATTATGATTAATGATAAAATTAAAAGAATTTGAAATAAGGAAGAGAGAGCGTGCTCTATCGGAGAATAGAAAACGCAAAGGTAGAGCTGACAAAATCCTGGGATCGCTTCTTCATCCACCTTCGCTCCGCCTCTCTCTCTAGCCCGTCCTTCCTCCCTCTATGCCCTCCGCTCCACCACCTCCGCAACAATCCACCTTACATCCTCCGGCCTATTCGGATAGAGGATAGAGACTAGTAGAAAACCACGTCTTCTTCTCACTCTACGGTCCCACCATAATTTCTGCATCACTTCATTGTCTTTCACACTTTTCAAAAGAAGAGAGTCAGTGACGATAGTCCTAGCCACTAGCTTTCTCGTCCTTCGGCACCTTCAGTATTCCTCCACTCTCGTCGAGAGTTTTAGAGAGAGTTGGTGACAATAACCCTAACCACTAGCTCTCCCGTCTCATAACACTATCAATCCTCCCACCAACACGGGTCCGGATCCCCTAAAGTAACTCAACTTTTGGGTTTTGGATCGAGACTGTCCAATTCGAATTCGTCGCTTTGAATTATCTCTGGATTCGAATTTATTTCTCCTTAATGTAACTCGATTTAAAACCCAAAAGTTGAGTTACTTCACTGGATCTGAATTCCATCAACACCCTCCCCACACAAAATTAACCCTTGATAGGGAGGGTCCGGATCTCCTTAAGTAATCCAATTTTTGGGTTTTGGATCAAGACCGTCCTATTCGAATCTGTCGCTCCGAATCATCTTGGGATTTGAATTCATTCTCAAAATATGTGCATTTCAAATCCGGATTTAAAACCCAAAAAATTGGGTTACTTCACTGGATGTGAGTTGTGATAGGAAAGGGGATGTATTGAGGTCTACATATATAGTATTGAGTTTTACAATATCTGTGCTAGTCAAATAACAGTTGGACTTGGGTACAAACCGGATATAGAATCTTGAATGCAATTAGTCACTTCCTTAATTATTTTTATCTGTCTCTGTTTATTTTCTAATGGTGCATATATAGGCTTTATATGATGCTAATATGCATTGACAATGACATAACTGAGATATATAATTGTTCAGTCTAATTGATAAGATATTGCCATAACAATTTAGAAAGCGTGTTTCCAAGTAGCACTACTAGATGAGTTTTTTTACAAGAGTAGGAAAAATGACTTGTTATGTGGAGATATCCGTGCAACAAGTCTTAAAAGACTATTTGTATGCGCTTACCCTTGCAACTGTACTCTTGTAACAAGCTTTGACACAAATATTCAGTATTTGTAAGGACACCCATGTAAAAGGTTTTTTACATGAGACTACTCATACAACAACAAGTGCACATACAAATACTTTCAGAGCTGACCCCGTTTGTAGTATTTGCAAGAGGAGACAACATGGACCCCATCTAGTTTTTTGCAAGGTGAGTGAACATGGGTCCCACCTCACTATTTGTAAAGCTAGGGAACATGAATCCTACCTGACTACTATATACACGGCTAGCTAACACACGTAGGTCCCACCTAACTATTTGCAAGGCTAGCAATGGTACTTTTTGCATGCTCCATAGTTCTTAATATTTGCATGTACATACCAACACAAATAATGACCATAATATTTGCAATATATCAACATTTCCTAATTCTTCAATCCTCCCTGTGCCAATCTGATACAAAACTGGTACCAAGCCAGTAATTTTTTAAATTTCCCATTGAACCAGACAAACATATACGCACATTGAAATGTAGAGAAAAAACATATAATAAACATTCATCAACATAGTATAATTAATCATATATTGTACCAATATACCCAAAAAAACATTACAACAAAACAAAAGTACTAAATGGCATGTCAAAAAAACATTACACATTGATATTCATAATATTCACAATACCAACAATGAAGGTCTTTGCTATTTTTTAGATTATGCTACTATTTGCACCAACAAAAATACTAACTAGTGCTACTGAGACGACTTGTAGAGAAACCTTAATGCCTTCATTGCTCTGACGTAGTAATATATCAGGCTAGCCAGTGCCAGCGACACCACCGTAAATGCCCATGATGATATCAGAAACATTATCACTACAAGAAGGCATACAAATTATCAAATTTGAGGGTATAAAAAAGCAGGAGTATAGGCTATATGGGAACACATGTGAAATGATATTTCTAGGAAAGCAAAATTCTGTACCAATACAAAGTAGTGCACCAACAAGGGACATACTCCAGTGGTGGAACTTCCACCTGGGGCGCCAGCTGGGGGCACCCAAGCAAATCCAACAAAAATACATGACAAATTTACCCTTGTATATATAACACAACAACAACAAAAAACTGTGAAGATAAAAGTGAATATTTTAAACTGCAATTAAACTTTGATGTTGAGACAGAAAAATAAGGGAATTAATATTATCTATTTTCACTTACTTGAAATCCCAATTTATGGAGCCGTCAGGGTCAGGTCCACCGGCATTATTAGTCGGTTGGTAATCTGACCGAAAAATTATATGACAGAAAAATTAAATTTTTAGATGAAATCATGCTAACCATTGTTAAAAACTTAAAAATATCATATAAAAATAAGGCTGGCGTGCTACCTGTAGCATAGTAATATGTCGTGCTACTTCTTCGAAAACCTATTGAGCATATTTCAAACGACAAATCCAAACTATTGAAACTGATTTACTTCACAAGTGATGTATTTACATATAAAATTTACAAATTTTTACATTCATTTAGTATAAAGTCAAGCGGTAAAAAATATAATGAAAAATGAATGTATTAAAATTAACTTATAATTCTTATTTTTTTGACCACTTGACTTTATACCAAATAAATTCAAAACATTATAATTTTAGCATGTAAATACATCACTTATGTAGTAGATTGGTTTCAACGGTTTAGATTAGACATTGAAATACATCCAATAAATTTTTAAAGAGGTAGCACAATTTGTCACTATACTACATATAGCATGCTAGCATTATTTTTTATATAAATGCTCTGGGTAAGTAGATACCAATTGCACACAATTGGGTACTTTAACCATCCGTTCCCTTTAATTTATTTTATTAATTATGTTTATGTTTTTTTAGGAAAAAAATTTATGATGTTTTTTTAACATAAATAACAAATAGTTAGCTAAAAACAAAAACAAAACCTCAATGTGGATGTTTGTAATCAGTAATAGCTAAGATAAAGCATTATAAAAATAGTTAGTAGTCAGTAAATGAAACGAACCTCTGATTCACAGATTATAAAATAGTTAGTCAGTAAATGAAACGAACCACTGATTCACAGATCTAAAAATAGTTAGTAGTCACAAAATAGTTAGTTAGCAATGCAACAAATTTGACTTAATAAAGCCTAACAAACTGAGTACAGAATCTTGAATACAATTAGTCGCTTCCTTAATTATTTTATCTGTCTCTGTTTTCTTTCTAATGGCGCATGTATATATATAAGTTTTATATGATGCAATAACAAATTTAACACGAAAAAAAATTACTCACCATAATAATTAAATATCCGAATTATATACCTATTTTATGTTAATTTTTATTTTATTTTGAGAAATTAAATTTATGAAATAGTATGTTAATTTTGTTACAATATTAAAATTAGATATTTGAATTATACCCGGATTCATATTCATATTCGTTTAGTATCTAATCTGTTTTCGTATCCGTTTAAAATCCAACACATATTTGTCTCTCTCTAATATTCAATCCGTATCCATATTTAAAAATTAAAAATAAACACGGATATGATTTTACCACTTATCCGTTTTCAACCCTAGGACTCAGCTTTTGTTCTAATTAAATTAATGGTGGCAACTGGTACGTTTTCAAATTCAATAATGCTAAACAAATACCAGTGGTCTAGTACTACACTTACGTTGAACGTTTTGAATTCCGATTTTGTATATAATAATAAATGTAAAATTTTGAATGAGCTTCTAAAAAAATACTGGAGAAATTTCAAATTTTAGAAAGGCAAAAAACAAGGGCCCTGATTTGAATGTCCTATTTTTTTAACGTAAAAAAAAAACTGAATTTAGAACGAAATTTATAAATATGTCCTTTTCAGAGCCTAATAATCAACCTACGGTTTTAGTGAATGTTTTTTTTTCTTCTTATTTTTGTCAGAAAAAGGTGGCTAATGCTGGGATTTTATATCAAAGCCTTTCTAAATTACAAAATTCGTCGAATATTTTTTTAAAAGGTTTAGTTTGATGTTTTATCTTTAACAAATAAAAAGTTATGTCCAAATCCTCACATTCTAATTATCTCCTAATTAATTACTTTTTGCCAACACTCCGAAAAGAACTGATTAAGTGGACTCTCCCCAATATTTGAATTTACAGTTTGCATATGCAGCATATCTAAGTGTTTATTATGTTATAACTAAATATATTTTGTAAGAATGGTTCGAATAATAATGAGTGCAAAGTTTAAAATAAAGCTTATTTTATAATAATAAAAGTGTGTATTTTGAAAATATAAATGATGATCTAGTAAAGAAGTTAAAACTAATTGCGAACAATTGTTAAGTTGCGCATTTTGACTTTGAATGACGAGTCATAATTAAAATTAAAAAATGTTGAAAACTATCAAAATACAACTTGACCGAGCGAACCTTGTTTAGACTTAAAAATAAATGAATGTGTACGTATGAGAGAGACTATGAGTAGCTATCTGCCTATGTAAGCGCGGCAAAAAAAAATACATAAAAGGCGTAGTCTCTCGATCAAACACAACGACGCTAAGTAATGTAGATTGAAAACGAAGTATTATCCACTTCAATAATGATTCAGAAAAACCTAGCAACTTGTTTCTAATTATTGGGGCATTCTATTTGTAGGTGTGATGAAAATTTTACAATCCCATCCCAAGATTAGAATAGTTACCAGACAATAAAAATAAATTATCAGATAAACACAACGAAACGAAGGCATACACAAATAAGCTAGGCTGCTAGCTAGCTTATTTCACCAATCACCACCATCATCATCACCATAGGCCAAATCATCCTCGACCTTGTCGGCCACATTATCTGCGATCTTATCCTCGACATAATCGATCCCTTCAGCCAATGCCAATCCACCAAGCACGCCTCCCACAGCCCCGATCGCCAGACCAGCACCCATTCCAAGCTTACCTTTCTTCTTCTGTTCCTGTTGTACCGGTGCAGCACCATACGTACCAGACCCATACGAACCGTATGTCGGTGGTGCACTGTATGCTGATGGTGCACCGTATGAACCGGATCCATATGCAGGTTGTGGGGGCCCACCATAGGGGTAACCAGATGGTGGGGCTGCAGCAGGGTAACCGTAACCGGGTTGGGGTGGTTTGTAGGGTTGGCCGTAGCCGCCGTACTGTTCGCCATATCCTCTTGAGGCGGCTTGGCCATATGGTGGGGCATTTTGATAATAGTATCTGTTATGAAAAATAAAAATAAATTAAGTTTCACATTTCATGTTGTGAACAGGTAATTCTATCTATAATTTGGATCAAAATCTGCTCCTCTTGTTTCATCTGGATTGTTCAAAATTCATCATACGGCTTCAATTATATTTTGAATCATTTTAATATATTAAATTGATTTGAACATAGAAAGTAACTGAAGCCGTACAAAGAATTTTGAAATAATTTTAAACGATCCAGATGGAAAAAAAAATGAGAATTCTCCTTTTCTCAAGAAAAAGAAGCCGACTTGGAGTCCTATAATTTCACTTTGTGAACCATTGAGTGAATATATTTCTGCACATATGCCCCAAGGCTGAAGGCCCCCAACAAATAAATTAATTAAGCGATCATTACCTGGTGGGTTCTTTCACGACGACCTTAACCTGGATTTTCCCGTGCGGGCGGCCTGACGGCCGCTTCAACTTAAGGCTCTTGATGGCCTTCCCACCAATCCCAACATCATCCACCACCTCTCTTAGATGCAACTTAGCTGACCCCACGAGTGGTTTCACTCCCTCTTTGGGGTTTGCATGCACCACGTCTATGTAGAGCTTGGCATCTTCCAGCCTAGAGGAAGGCGGCAAAGGGACCAACAATTTCTCGTTCCAGATTGGGTCCTCGTCATTGTCGACATCAACCTAAATATGAATTAGAATTAAACCACAATTTCTGTTAAGATCAATTAATCCTTTGGTTGCTGCATGGTGCTAAAGCTAAAGCATGAAATCCTACAGGCTAGCGAGATTTAAGAAAGTAACACAGATTTGAAATGATATCGAAATTTCAGAGCAATTGATTGATTAATTAACAATTAACAACCTTGGAAGTGACCTTGGGGCCGTCATTGATCCAGACCACTGCGTAAGGTTTGAGTTCGCCATTACGCCAGTTCACGTTTTTCAGATTTTTAGCGGATTCGATGGTGACCTCGACCTCGTACCTTGATCCCATGGTAGTATGGTTTGTTTTTCCTCGGAACTTGAGAGTTGAAGAATTGAGTCAACGATGGGAGAGAAGGGGTTAAATAGTAACGGGATTTTGGAACTGTGCTTGGAGTTGGAAATAATTACGGATTAGGGATCCATGTGGGCCATCACTTTGACTTGAGAGTAGGTCCGATGGGCATCGGACCTACTTTGGTTCGACGGTTCATTCATCGTTCAATATGCTACAAGATTCGTACATAATACTTTAAATTCCGTACACCGCTTCATTTTTCATTCGCACAGATCTTCATATAAATTGGACGTTCATGAAGCTCGTTGAACTTAAAAGTAGGTCCGATGGGCATCGGACAAACTCCTTTAATTATGAATTCGTTACTGGGGACGATTCTTTCCGGGTGCGTATCCTCTGAGATATCTCAATTGTTGTGTGACCGACGTGTCCGGTGTCTATTCGGGGGAATATAGGGAGCCAATATTATTTAAGTCTTAAGATTCGTGTAGAACGTATTTGAACGATTGAGATATTTCAAAAAATCACTCAAAGTTTGAGATATCTCAGAGGATGCGAATTCATTCTTTCCAGGGATGAGTATTTTCTCCCCGCTTGGAAGGAATTGTCTGACTACAACTGGAATATAAATCAAACCATGAACCAATAGTTGGATTGCAGGTTTGTCTTATTCACCAGACTGTAGGAGTCCACCGGATATTGACTGTTAAAAAATCAATTAAACACTGTTTTATGGATTGGAGCTTCAATTTATTTTGTTCGACGTGCAGCCAACAGTTAAAGCAGGCATGGAAGGTTCCTTATTTTCGCTACGGAGGAGACGCGTTTCCTGTGTGCTCATGGTGAGGCAAATGTGTAGCGGGTTGCACTTAGGGGCTCAGTCGTAGAGTGGGATTGGGAATAGGAATGGAATAGAAAATTATTCAACTAACAAAACACTATATGCATAGAGTTTTTCACACAAAATCTGATTGAATTTTTTTTTCCCTGAGCACACAGTAAAATCTGAACATGCCCTTAAAGTGTGACAATTTTCTTTGTCAGCCCTAAAAACTCAATTGGTCTTCTCCTATGCAGACGGGCTTTTGAAATTGAGAATGTTACATATTTATTCTTTTAGTATGTCTTGAAAATAATTTACTGTCAAAATTTATTATTCTGAGGTATCATACAGTATAATGAAAAAATAACGGTCTGAATTTAATCTCAAATGGATTAAAAAAAGTTCAGTGCTTGTTACAAATATAGGATTTTTTTTTTTTTTTAATTTGTATAAGAGTTAAAGAACGATCTAAATTGTTTAATTGTACTCTCAGGTAACATGAGGAACATGGATTCCAAAATTTACTCATATTTTTGTTGAATCAATGAGATGCTGACAAATTTGCTACATACACATATTTTGCTTTAAGATTGAATTTAAGAGAACTCGTTTTTGATTTAGTACCAAAGACACATGATCTCTATAAGAGATCATAAGTTTGAAACTCAGATAAAGAAAATTATTTGTTATAATAACAAGACTATATAAATTAAAAGCTTAACATTCATCTTTCTTTCAAAAAAGATTGAATTTCAAATTAAATATACTATATGATATTATGATTCATACTAAAAATGGATCTAAGTACATCAATAGATGTTAATGTCAAAGGTGTTTGTAATTTCATAATAATAACAACTGTTTGGTATAAATAAAATGTAACTAAACAATTGCAATTCAAATTTAATCTCTGAACAAAAATAGATTAGTATACAAAAAAATTCATATGTCAAATTAAGAGTAAACCAATACAAGTCGATTTATAAATATGAAGAAGAAAGAAGTTTGATATAAAATGAGATAAATTTTACAGTAGAAAAACAAAAAAAATACCTTACAGTTAATATGCTAAATCCCATATTATATAATCTTATATTTGTAATTAAAAAAGTTAAAAAAAATCTTATATAATATGCATAATTTTATATGTTATGAGGAATTCTGAATATAACTTATTATGAGCAAGTCTGAGTAAAATCACGGATATATTTAAGTACTATTTGTTTTCTTTATTTTTTTTTATACTTTAGAAGCGTGCTCTTTGCATCGCTTCTAAACATTTTTCTTCCTTCACAGCTACTCCCGGTTTGCCGTCATTTTTATTTATATCTAAAAATAAATATAAATTGTCAAATATGTCTACGAAAGTTAGAAAATTTTAAACATACCCAAAAAGTCCAATATTAGGTAGTCCTTTTTTTTTATTAGAAAACACATAATAAATAGGCAGTTTTCTAATAAAAATTAGGAAATGCCTACTTATTAGGCGTTTTCTAATAAAAATAAGAACTGCTTATTTATTAGACAATTTCTAATAGAAAAGGACCGTCTAATTATTGGACGTTTTGGGTATGTTTAAAATTTTTTAACTTTTGTGGATATATTTGACAATTTATATTTATTTTTGAATATAAATAAAAATGAGGGCCTCGTTTGGTTTCCAATAAAAATGCCACAAACAAGTTTGTCTTGTCATAATCACATGACAACTTTGACCTTCCCTTCTCCACTAAGAAAAAAAAAAAAGAAAGGCTAGACCGTTGGATACTTGAGATATGGTGGTGTATTATGCCGGGTGTATACAATCCCGGGGAGAGCAAAGAAAAATAAAATTGTGTGAGAACCGTTTGAATTGCATTGGAAGGCTCCAGGCAAGTTCTTTATTTGGGAACATGTAGATCGAATTTGACTCGTTCGAGTTTGAATTTAAAATTTGAATATCTAGTGATTCATATAATATAAATTAAGAACGTTACGAGCTCGAACATAACCCATAAATTATTTGAAGAATTTCATTTTTCATCTCAGGTTAAAAAATATATATAAATGTGTATTCGTTTTAAATATTTTAATTTGATTAAAATATTGATAATTACATATTATCTATAAATGCGTATTCGTTCTACAATCGCTCTTTTTACTCATTTTTTTTTCCATGTCATGGATGCTTTGCTCTCTGCTCATCTTTAATTAAAATGTATCATAAATATTTATGAAAAAAAATATTCTAGTCAGATTTTGAATCCGGTTCATCACTCAAGGAGCGCTAAACTGTATAATTTTTTTTGGTTTTGTGCTTTTTTCATTTAGATTTTTCAAGAACTTTTATTTTTTTAGTTTTGTAGAAAAAAAATTAATTATTATATTTTTTATCTTAGTTTTATTGATTTTTTTTTTAAGTTGAACAATAACCGCTGAGGGCATTTTGGGTCCTATACTCTTTTTTTTTTCCAAAAGAAATGCATATTTAGTTAGGCAGAGCCTAACAGGACATGAGGACAAATAAGTAAAAAACTGCATGCATTGACTCCCCCCATGCGCCTGACCCCGAGTAACTATTATATTAACAATTTTGAGTTCTAATATAAGTTTAGTTTCTACATTATTAAAGATTGATGGTCAAAGTCATTAGTTGCATTATTTGAAATTCAAATCTAAATAATTCGTGAACTAATTTCGAACTAACTATACCCAGTTTGAGTATGAGTTTGAATAAGATTCGAACCGAACCGAATTGGTTTGATTTGTTTCAGAACAAACTAATTTCAGATTGAATTAGTTACTAACTTTTTGTGAATTGAACTCAAATCGAATCAAGAACTACAAACTTTTTGTGCATCCCTACTTTAATGAAACGGTTCCTAATATGCGGTTACTCGAATTAGCAACCTCTGCATTAACTCAAAAGGGAATCTTTTGCGTTAATGTATTTCGGCCGTCTGATTTTAAACGGAGCTAATCAGCTAATCTGGTCGTTTGATTTTAACAAGGGGCCCTTCAATATTAGTGCAGATCTAGTCTGCTTAAAGTAAATTGGATGGTCCAGATGCATTAACTCAAAAGATTCCCTTTTGAGTTAATGCAGAGGATACTAATTCGAGTAACCGCATATTAGGAACCGTTTCATTAGAGTAGGGATGCACAAAAAGTTTGTAGTTCGTGATTCGATTTGAGTTCGATTCAAAAAAAGTTAGTAATTAATTCAATTCGAAATTAGTTCGTTCTGAAACAAATCAAATCAATTCGGTTCGAATCTTATTCAAACTCAGACTCAAACTGGGTATAGTTCGTTCGAAGTTGGTTCACGAACTATTTAGGTTTGAATTTCAAATAATGCAACTAATGACTTTAACCATCAATCTTTAATAATGCAGGAACCAAACTCATATTAGAGCTCAAAATTGTTAATATAATGGTAACTTATAATTGAAAAATGCTTCAGCGGAGTAACAAATTAATAATGAAATAAGTTTCATTTGACTAGGTCCAGGCTGTGATTATAATCAATCTAGCAGCGTGATAGGTAAGGAAATTTTGGACTGGCTCATAATCCATCAATGTGAATTCGTTAAAGGTAAAAGGTAAAAGGTAAAAGAAAACTTCGTGAATTTTGTTCGGCGTGAAGAAAACTAATGCATAAACTATCGTTGGCTGTCAAAAATTTCGTAGTTCGTGATTTGATTGACTTCAATTCGATTCGGAAAAAGTTTGTAATTAAATCTATTCGAAATTAGTTCGTTCTGAAACAAATCAAACCAATTCGGTTCGAATTATACTCAAACTCAAACTCGAGTAAGTTCGATTTGGTACAATTCGTTTGCAGCCCTACATTAAAGTCATATTTATTAGGATTCACATCTGCTGTGATCCTTCGCAGTGTGAACAGTACCCTAAAATCTATGCTTTTCCAAATCAAATTGTTGAATTGTTTTGAGATTTGTGCACATAAAAATTAGTTTTTTCAATATATGTGCACATAAAATATTAGACTACTAGATTTGAAACATATGAAATTTAGAGTACTATTCACACTATAAGATTGAAGCAGATGTGAATCCTATTTATTTGCCCCGAGCTATTGGATCGGAAGTGCATTCAAATTCTTCATTTGTTGAAAATGAAGTATTCGTATGTTGTTAGAAATGGGAAATAACCTCGACGACCTGATATAAGAATGAAGTAATACTCTAATAATAATAATAATAATAGACTAATAGTAATAATAATAAAAACTATTAAAAGGAGGGAAGAGAAAATCAATATATCCCGGCCCAGATAACCCTGCCTGGATCAAGCAAACCTGGGTAAAAGCTGTATTAATTTGTCAATGTTTGGTGGGTGAAGTTGGATTTATCATTTAATTATGCATCACAAACATGATATAAAAAATAAAATATTTGTTTGTGTATACTGTATATGCATTAGATTTTATATTAATTATATGATACTACTTTATTCAAAACTCAATTGTTATATGTATTTTACATGAGTAGAACTAGGGTGCTCTTAGAAGTACCAAGCCGCTTTGTACTCTTAACTCTAAAACCTATCGTATTAACTTCGAACGATGAATCCGAACCGTTAAAATCCTTCTACCTTATGAGTGATGCATCTATATGTGAAAATTTTATAGTTTCGAATTAAATTAGTATAAAGTCAAGCGGTCAAAATTAAAATGTTTCTAAATTAATTTTAATGCATTCATTTTTTGGAAGCCTTTTGACCACTTGACTTTATACTAAATTAATCCGAAACTTTAAAATTTTCACATGTAGACGCATCACTCGTAAGGTAGAAGGATTTCAACAGTTTAGATTCATCGTTCAAATTTAATCCGATAAGTTTTAGAGTTAAGAGTACAAAAATGACTTGGTACTTCTAGGAGCACCTTAGTTCTACTCATTTTAGATTGATGCTACATTATTAATTTCCATTAAACATTATATTAAACATCATATGAGTGACTGTTATATAAAAATATATTTGTCAATAGTACTTTATATAAAAAGACACAGCTACTCTTTTAAACAGCTTGCCATTTATTTTATTATTCTCATTAAATAGTTTCTTTTATACAATAATAATTAATTTTAACAAAATAATTTAAAAAGTGTTAATTAAGGACAAAAACGTTATAACTTAAAAAAAATTGAGCACTCAAAATAGCAACGTCTTTTTTGAAATTACTCTCTCTATGCTTGCTTTGTTTATTGTTGTAGTTTCACTTTAATTTTTATTTCATTTATAATTTTATTAAACTCTTTATTTTATTCAATAATATTTTGGTTGCAATCTCCAACAAACGACATTTTAAATAGCTTGATCTTATCATATCTAAAAAGAAAAATAATAACAAATTAATAATAATAAAAACATTGCAGTTCTGCTATTCACGGTATGGATTAATTAATTCATTGCATTGGAAGATACCCAAGTTATAGTGCAGATTAGGTTAGGTGCAAAATATATGTTTTAATAGACTAATATCCGGCATTTTTTTCCATAACCAAAAAATTAAATAATATAATATTAATAACCAAATTTTAAAATTTATTTTATCCATAACCAGACCGCCCAAACGTGGGGCGGTCCACTGTGCATACCAGACCGCCCCCCCGTGGGGCGGTCTGAGTTAATTTTTTTTTTTTTTTTTTTTTTTTTAGGATTTGAATTTTCAATCTAAATAATGAATGTATTTTGTTTGAAATTATAGATATGAAATAAATGGGTAACTTGACTAATCTAGGCCGTCGGCAAAATGATTTTCATGCATAATTGACTTCTCAGAAATAATTTTCTCCGGACTGAACTGAGCGGTGCTTCGAAAACTCAGAAATAATTTTAATGCGATGATGGATACATAACAATATATGCCCAAGTCCGCAATTTCTAAGGAAAATGGTTCACAACATAAGTTAATTAAATAACTTACAAATATAAATACAATATTTATTGAATTAACTCTTCCTGCGTCCGAACAGACCAAGTCTACTTCTTAGGGTTCTGGAAGTGGATGACGGCGCGACACTAGCAGTTGTAGAGCCCTGACTACTCCCTGAGTGGCTTCCCTGACTGGGTCGCCTGCTTCCAGAAGGTCCCGCATCGGCAACCACTCTAGCATTCTCTCTTTCGTTGGCTTCGTTTATTGCCTCTGCAATGCATTTCATTGAACATTAAGTATCAATATTTAAATTTAATTTCAAATCATTTTTAAGTTGTGTACGATCATCTACATACCCCTAATCTGCCTGTCAGTAGTCGAACGGTGAGCCTCATGTCCCACTCGCCGACCTTGCATCCTGTCCATTTCCATTACGCGCCGCTTGTGTTTCCTCCTCCCCTTCCTGATCCATTTCTTATCAGGAACCACCGTAGGTCCAAGGTAGTATGGCCACTGGTACTGGTTGGGGTAGCTGTGAAATGATGCTCCCCAGGTGTTCAGAAGGCAATCGGTACGGTAATAGTTGTCAACAAAGATGTCTTCAAGGAAATTCCGTTTTCGACAAACCGCCATAACATGAGAACACGGAATGCGAACTAACTGGGGGCCTTGGCACTCGCACGTTACTTGATTGTTCGTGCTTAAAACGACTCTGTACTTGCATGCGCGTTCATGAGTTTGTATAATGCCACTTTGTCCCACCACCGGTGGAATGATCTCACTTGGAACCTGCACTTCATATTCCGTACCTGTGCTGCCATATGCTACAACGTGCATGACGTAACCTTTTTCTCTCGTGTTTTCTTAATTTCTCCTCTACTCTATCTCGAGAACAAGTTGGTCCCTACTCGCTAATACAAGTGGCTTTAGCATGCCTCTCAACAAACCAAGCATTTAACTTGTAAAATGTATCCTCCACCAAGTGAAACCACGGGTAACATACGGCTCTGTTTGAAGACATTGTTTAACGACTCTGACCCATTAGTGGTCATAATTCCCCATCTCCAACCTCCATCACATGATTGAAATATCTTCTCATATGCTGACGGCTCCATCGGATCGTGCGGACGTCTCTTGCCCGCCTTCGCTAAGTAGGCATTTGCCTCTGGAAATGTCTACAAAAAATAGAAATATACCTCAGTGATACAAGTCGTGCAAATGTAAAAAAAAATAATAATGCATACATACTCTGGCAAAATCTCTGAACATCTCTTCCATTCGTCGTGGTTTTTTCCTCTTGCGGCCAATTTTGAACCCGTCGCAACCCATTCTCCGCCGCCGGTATTTTTGCACAAGGTTCTCTCGAAATGTGTTGCATGCAGCACTGTGCACGGGACTCTCCCGTATTCGTGTTCCACCCATAGTTGAGGCTATTAAATACATGCTTGATGCCCTTGTCTTTGGTCCGATATCACGCGAGACGAACCCGTTCCCTATCACCTCTCTTCTCGAAATGACATGAAAAAACCCCAATTTGGACCATCCTCCTGTTGAACAATGGCAAAAGCTATGGGTAATAGCTGGTTTTCAGCATCATATGCACATGCTATAAGCGAGCCCCACCATACCGGTCGGACATGAAGCATGCATCGATGCCGATCACGGAGTCTAACATATTGAAATGCTTCAATACATGGACCGAAAGCCCATGCTATGCCCTTGAATTGTACCTCACCGGGTGTATCGGTTGGTACATGCCACCCTGCTCGAACCCGGTTCCCGGATTTGTACTTGTTATGGCCATCGGCAATGGTGCGAGGAGATTGTACGACCCCTTCCGGGTTCCGAAGCATCCGCATACCGCAAGTTCCCGACCCCTCCACAACCTATTGTAATGTGGGACTACATGTTCATAGACTCGTCTCACCGCACGAGCGACCTCCTTAATGCTCATCGCGGGGTCCTCCTTAATGTCTGTCATAATTACATCGGCAAAAGTGCTGCTGTCAACGCACTATGATCTGATCTTCTTGACGCACTCTTGCAAGTGTGTGGTCCTTCGACCTTCTTAATTATCCATGCCTCTCCCTTGCCTTTAGGCGCGGCAGACATTTTCCATTTGCACTTTGTATCATTGCAAATTACAACATACCGGTTCCTCTCCCGCCTGGCCACTGTAAACTCCCAATTACCCTTCAAATGGAACCGCTTAACTTTGGTCGACGGTTCTTCTATGTTGGTGTAAAGGCGGCCCTAGGGCTAATCTCTTCGTTATATACAACGCGTCTCCCAAAAAAAAGAAATGTCCGCTTCTTCAAAAGAAGTAGTGTCATTGAATGTCCTTACCGGTGCTTGTCTCCTCGTCCCCGATCGGAAATCTGTCTTCAATTGGAGGAGGCATAATCTCCTCATCGTCGCCCCTCGATAATCTGCTCGAACCCCAATCCCCATCCCAATCATCACCAGTATCAATTTCCTTTGTCGGTATCTCATCAATATCATCAAAATCAATGCCTCTATCATTTCGATCGATTGTGGACTGTCTTCTAGGTTCGTGGGGCAGTAGTTAGGTAATGGATCGGTGCATCGATTGGTATCCAACCCGACCAACACATGACCAGTCTTCTAGTTTCGACCGTCTCATTGGCTCACGAGGGGTGAGTTCACATCCCGGTTGTGATCATAATCCTGGTTGTGATCATAATCCAGGTTGTGATCATAATCTAGGTTGTTTTGTGTAGAAGGTCCAGCCCCAGTATCTAGGTTGTTCTGGGTAGAAGGTTCTCTCGGGACACCAACTGGTTGAATCGAAACTTTTTTGCAAAATAGGTCCATTACGGGATTAAATTGGACTCAAAAAATCCGTACATAGCTTTCCATATATCCCGCTCTTCTATAGGATATTTTATATAGTAAGGTTTGGCACCGGGGGTTGATTGTTAATTCGAGTACCGATTTGTACGGTAAATTGGACACGGTCCCAACCTAGGTTTGTTGCATTATTATTTCCTTTACTTCATAAATTGAAGTATTGGCATTCACCGGAAGCCGTAAGTCGCATCTTTCGAGTATTGGCATCCGAACTCTCCTTTCGTGATTTTTCCACCCAAGTACAATGCAATGAACATTTTTGAGTTTTTTCGACATTAGAAAAGAAATTTGTCGTTCAATATTAGTTATTTTGTTTATTTATGAAATTTTTAACATTTAAAAAACAATTAAAAAAACCTCGGTCACTGTTGAGCGCACTGTTGATCGCAATCGTCTCAGAATCGCCTAAAAAATCGCCTCGCAACACCGTTTGAGAGCGAAGTCGTTTGGAAGAAGAGTGAGTGGATTATTGTGACTGGAGAGAGAAAATAATCATTTTATACACAAAATACAAAAAAAAAAAAAAAATTATTCAGACCGCCCGCCCCGGGGGGCGGTTTGGTCTGAGGGTAGACCGCCCCACGGGGGGGCGGTTTGGTATGCACAGTGGACCGCCCCACGTTTGGACGGTCTGGTTATGGATAAAATAAATTTTAAAATTTGGTTATTAATATTATATTATTTAATTTTTTGGTTATGGAAAAAAATGCCGGGACTAATATTCGACATGTTTATAGACTAATACAACATTGATTTATTATACTGTAACTGTCCGTATAATTAAGGTTTTTGAATGAAAAGGCATGATAGCCCCTTTATTATTAACAAAGCTAAATTACAACTGTTCAAGAAACAGTAAAAGAAAACAATCCCTTCCTATACGAAAAACCCTGAATTCAGATCCAGTGAAGTAACCCAATTCTTTGGGTTTTAAATGGGATTGTCTGATTCGAATCCGAGATAATTCATCGGGATCTGGAGCACATATATTCTGAGACAATTTCGAGTGACGGATTCAAATTAGACAGTTCAAAACTCAAAAATTGAGTTACTTTAGGAGATTCGGACCCAAAAACCTTAGGCCCCAGAGGTCTCAGAACTCGACACTTTTGTTCATCCACAAAGCGTACAGCTGCGGGATGCAATGTCTTCTCCGGCGACGGCGGCGTCGAGGTTACTACACCGGTGCTTGTCGACAGCCTCTTCTCCGGCGGGCCTCCTCCAGCCGTGGCTCTTCATCGGCCTCGGCAATCCCGGCGAGAAGTTCAAGCTCACTCGCCATAATGTAACCTTCTACCTTTCCCCTAATTTTTGTCCTGTATTAGTTAAAGGATAGATCGAATTGAATAGCATTAGAGTTAATCGAAGAATATATCACCTGATAAGAATGGTACCTGTGATAATTTGAGTGGTCTGGTTGATTGACAGTATATAGTGTTTGTAGCATGATGCTGTGCTACTTGTTGATTCTGATCCTTCTTGTTATTTTTTTATTAATGTTGGAAATATCAGGTTGGATTCGACTCGATTGATGCCTTTGCTAGATCCGAAGGGATCCCTATGACGACAGTCCATTGCAAAGCTTTATACGGCGAAGGTTCTCTTTCCAATTTACCTAATTTGGATGGTTTTTTTTTTAGATAATCCATTATTTCTCATTTTAAAAGTTAATTTATTATTTAGTTTCAGTTCTAATTTTTAAGAAACAGAAATTCATGAGTATAATGATTGAAGTAGAGACAATTGATGTATTATAAATTTTTTTTTTTTTTTGAAGGTCAGATGGCAAGTAGCCTTCTGACAATATATTAAGATAAAAAAGAGTATTATAAAAATATTGATGTCACTTCTCTTGCAGGGATAGTTGAAGGTGCACCTGTTTTGCTAGCAAAACCTCAAACTTACATGAATCTTAGTGGAGAATCTGTAAGCACACATACATTTGAAAATTGTAGTAATTTTTTTCTTTAGCTCATTGTTAAATTTATGTTGTTTCTTGTCAATTAATCCAGAGTTTCACTATCTTAATTACTGTATTTTTCTCAGAAAGAGAAGTACAAATAGTCATTAGTATGTAAAACTAGAATAATATTTTTCTTTCCTTTTCTTTTTTTTGGGCATTTTTTTTTTGTGCCTGTACGTGATAGGGGCTTATTGCTTTAGCTCGATCTTGGAAATTTCTTGCTCATCTAATTATCCTTTCTTACTTTGGCCTCTTTGGTTGTAGACAGGGCCGCTTGCAGCCTACTATAAGCTCCCACTCAACCGGGTTCTTGTGGTATAAGGATTTTATTATTTATCAGTTTAGCCTAAACATATGTAAATTATGCGTGTGTGTATATCCTCGCTGAAGGTTTAATATTTATGTTTAAGTTTTAGATGTATGATGATATGGACCTGCCATGCGGGGTTCTTCGGTTGCAGCCGAAAGGGGGTCATGCACGTCATAACGGGTATATCAAGTTCATTACTGTTTAAATTTTCCTAATTGGCAATATCATTGATTTTTTTATCTAATTATTTTTTCAATGGAAAAATTGAATAGAAGATTATGTTTGTTGAAAATTATTCGAATAAGTTCAAACAAAGGGAATTGAAAACTTTAAAAAACACAAACCACCGAAAGCCAACGTAAATAAAGCTAGTTAGAGGTTATATATGGTACAACACTATAACTCATTAGGTACCAGTCTTTACTGAAATGCACTCGAAGCTCCTTTTTTTGCAATACTCCAAACTAGTAACATTTCTCAGGGAAGTTTGTTTATGCTATTGACAGGTTGAAAAACGTGATCTACCATTTTCGAGGGAACAAAGAATTTGGTCGACTCAGAATAGGTTAGAAATGAAGATTTTAATTTAAAATGTTAAATTGTGTCTATAGTTGTCTTTATAACTTCAGATTTAAATGGTTTAGGAATAGGTAGGCCGCCTGGTCAGATGGATCCTAAGGCATTTCATCTTCAGCCATTTAACAAGACAGCCCGTGAAAGGGTAAAACCAAATAACTAATTATTATTTCACTACTTAAAAAAACTAATACCTGTTTTAATTTAGTGATTTATTTTGCTTTTGCCAGTAAGGAGCAGTAGTATGCTGAATGATTTCCACAATAACTGTAAATGCTAATACAATGATAAAAGATAAATTTTATGGTTGGTTTTCCCCTCTGGTCATTAATTGAACCCAATGGAGTCCTGTTCACCTATACATCAAATTAAGTATCATG
This sequence comes from Carex cristatella, assembly GCA_024447775.1. Lineage (NCBI taxonomy): Eukaryota > Viridiplantae > Streptophyta > Magnoliopsida > Poales > Cyperaceae > Carex > Carex cristatella. Next base: position 866,568 of record JAJHPF010000027.1, on the reverse strand, counting down.
CTCAAATACTGCAGTTTCCTAAATTAGTGCAACTTTTCCTACTTTATAATCCCTCAATCAAGCATGTTTCAAAAGGACCTTTATTAGTCTAGATTTAGCTCATCTTCTGCAATTGATTACTTTAGGAAATTGAAAAGTTAAGGCTAATATTGGCGCAAAGCAGTAGTCAGACAGATACCTGTCTCTATAAGCTGGCCATTGTAAACTGAACTGTTATGCTGTTCAATTAAACCTAAATAAACCTTTGGTAGTGCAACAAATCAGCCCCATTTAATCTCAGTCTGCTGTTCTGTTGATTGAAAACAGAAGGCTTAATGTGGGACAAACAGTAAATAAACTGGTAGTAGTGCCGTACCAACTGGTACTTGCTGGGATTGATTCGGTAGCAGTGCTATGCCAACTGGTACATGCTGGTTCATTTAACTTGTTCCTTGCTGTCTACTTGACCAGATTGATTCAGCATTAGAGGAAAGCACAGATATTCTAAGGACTGTAATTTCAAAAGGTTTAATTGAAGCGGCAAGATTATACAATAGTGAGCAGAAATACAAGCATCTTAGAGTGGATAGAATCTCTCCCTGTGACTTCTGAGTTGCACTCTTTTGGGATTTTGATTGAACTATATGTGTGTGTGTGTGTGTGTGTTTATCTGTAAATGGTTTGGATTATTTTGACAATTGTCTCGCCATTTATCTTTGAACTTCACATCATTGGGCCGTAGGTTAGTTTCTGGTCTATTGGCAATATTTGGTACAAGAATTGAGAGTAGGTCCGATGGGCATCGGACCTACTTTGGTTCGACGGGTTCAATCACCGTTTAGCGTGCTTTAAGATTCGTGCAAAATTCTTTAAATTTCTTGTGCGTCAGCTATGATTTTCGTGTGCACAAATCTTAAAATAAATCGGACGGTCATGGAGCTTGTTGAATCTAAAAGTAGGTCCGATGGGCATCCGACCCACTCCTTTCTCTTGGTACAATCCGTACAATTTTTTATGAGAGTTAAGAATGATGTTCCAGCAGAATTAACCAGTTTTTATTGTGATTTTGGAGGCAATTTGATTAAATATACGAAGAAGAGTAGTAGCATTCTAAAAGCATCTACAGTTTCATATTAATGCTGGTTTTGAAAACTAATTATGGAGTTGAAGACCAATAAGTATGATACAAGAATTATCATTCATCTTATTTATTTTTGTTCTCTATGAAAATTTAGATTGTTAACTCGTATATCTGAGTATTTATTTTCTTCATGCTTTATGATTATGGATTAGAAATTTATATTTTGAAGAACTATTAATTAAAAGTTCATGACCAACAATTTGTGATATTTTTGTTGACATGTTCTCTTTTTGAAAGGACTGAGTGTGGGACCCCACCCACCCCATGAGAAGAGAGTTCCCCGTCAAAGAGCAACACTTGTTCTGAGTTCTCCCATTCCTCTACAGCTGGAGGTGATATGGAGATCTTATCCATAAGCTACTTTTGTAAGAGTTAAAGGAGTTGTTAGTTATTACACTTGATATATAGTAACAAAACATGGATTTCACATCCAGTGCAATTAACTGACTGAATATAATTAGATCTGAGTTGTTTGTAATTAACTTGGTACAAATCTCAAAACGGATCCCATGATGCCGAATTTCAATTGTTCGACTGAGATTTAACGAAAGCAAATTTTACTCAGTTAGGTACCTCGGAGGATACGGCACGCTTCTAAATCATGAAAACCTTCTTAGTAAATTTCAGATATATTTGATTGGGTTGAGAAAAAATTATTTTTGAGATTAAACTATTTAGAATAGAATATTCGGTATTTAATTAAATTAGAATAACTAGAATAAAAAATTCAAACATCTTATATTATTAATATAAATTATTTCTAAATTTTTTAAAATTTAACTACTCTAATAAAATAAATAATAACTATTTTTTATTTAACTATTCTTATTTATTCTTATTCAGTAACAAAGAAGCGTGCCCAGTACAAATGCTGTGAATTTTGGAACTGACACACTTCTCCTCTTTCTTTCTCTCTTTGGTTGGAGTTGTCTCTATCCTTCGAACACTCCAGTTGGCAGTTGCAGATGCTGAGCACTCTCGCAAGGCGATCATGGAGGCAGCGGCTCCCACAGCTCCATCTTCCTCTGCAAAACCTCGGCTCCAGCCTCTTCTCCTCCACCTCCGCCGTGCTACCCGACGGCGTTCACCGGAACTCAGACGCCTTCTCTCATAACTCAGCTGCTGCACAGGAGCTCGTATCTCAACTTCATTACCAGATTTCCAAGGTCTCTCTCTCTCTCTCCCGTCTTCGATTACAGTTGAATATCATAATATATTGGAAGTTTGAGAGTTTTGTATGCCCCTTTCTTTCCTACAAGGTATTGCAAGTGCATGTATACCTGTGGAGAACCATTCTTTTCTTTTACCTGCTTGATCCTTCGCAGACAATTGATAAAGCATGCAATAATATGGGAATTGGAGCATTAATTTGTAAATTTTTCACTGGTTTGTTGGTCAAAATTGCAATTATGGACCAAAAACATGCCAAAATATGATTTGTACCAATATATAAATTATTCCTTCTATTAGGTTTTAGGTGGGGGAGGGGCTGAAGCAGTAAAGAGAAACAGGAGTCGAAACAAGCTGCTTCCAAGAGAAAGAATTAACCGTCTAATTGATCCAGGCTCATCTTTTCTTGAGCTTTCTCAGGTACATTGATTTATTATCAGATTGGACATTGTGCCATTGTGCTTTTTTTTTGAGTTTTTATTAAATCGAGGTGTGGGATGTAATTCCTGTTGTGTCTTGGGGTATTTTATGACGGGTACAATATCAATTTCAGCAGATTTGGATCACGATATTGCAAATTTTGATTCTTTTTGAATTCCTAGAGGAGAAGAAAGGAAGAGTGCAAAAATAACTCAAATGCTCACAAAATAGGGGAAAAAAAATAGACATACAGAACCTTAATTGACCACTACTTTATGTGATAAAGCTTGCAGGCTATGAACTCTATGAAGAATCCCTCCCATCAGGTGGAATAATTACTGGAATAGGCCCTGTTCATGGCCGATTATGCATGTTTGTAGCAAATGACCCCACGACAAAAGGCGGGACCTACTACCCTATCACAGTCAAAAAGCACCTGAGGGCACAAGAGATTGCTTCTCAGTGCAAATTACCTTGTTTATACCTAGTTGACAGTGGTGGGGCCAACCTTCCAAAACAAGCAGAGGTGTTTCCAGACAGAGACAATTTTGGAAGGATCTTCTATAACCAGGCAAAAATGTCTGCCGAGGGGATCCCACAGGTTGCTCTGGTTCTGGGTTCGTGTACTGCTGGTGGGGCCTATATACCAGCCATGGCTGATGAGAGTGTAATTGTGACGGGAAATGGAACCATTTTTCTAGCTGGGCCTCCTCTCGTAAAGGTAGTTATTTTTTTTTTCTGCCTTTTCGCAATCAACATGGCTTGTTTGTTTGCAAACAGAACCTTTGCTTTAAACTAGATTACGTCTGTTGCTCAATTGCTTGTCAATTGTTTACTTTTCTACAAAAATGTAGGTCAACATCTAAATTCAATCAGGTTTAGGGAAAAGAAATTTCAAGAAATGTAGGGTAAATTTATGCATTTTCGACAGACTACTATAAGATAGGGGCAAAATAGTCTACATTTACCGAATATAACCGTCAAACCAGTCTATGGTTGGTGTTTTCTGCAATTTAAGCTATTTTCACAACTTATATTGTGCCAATAACCTCTGAAGCTTGTTTAGGAAAAAGTTTGAGGCCATTTCAGAAAATCAGTTTTGTAAGAGCTTAAATGTTTTCTTCTAGGCTGCCACAGGAGAAGAAGTATCTGCCGAAGATTTGGGAGGTGCAACAGTGCATTGCAAGATATCAGGAGTTTCGGACCATTTTGCTGAAGGTTTTTTTTCAAATAACATAAATTTAAGTGAGCATATACAAGGAACAAAAAAGGAAAATAAATAACAAATAGAGGTAGCAGTACATAATGAGCAGGATTTACTGGTATTGTGCGGATGTAGCACTGCTTTACTAATATATTAATAATTTCATATTGTAATATTATTATGCAGATGAACTTCATGCCTTAGAGCTTGGGAGGAACATTATCAGAAATATTCACATGGCTGGAAAAAGACCATTTGATTCACAACATATTCCTTCTGAGTATAAAGAACCCCTATATGATATGCAAGAACTTCGAGAAATTGCACCGACGGATCAGAAACAGCCATTTGACATCCGTTCTGTTATTGCACGTGTTGTAGATGGAAGTGAATTTGACGAATTCAAGAAATTATATGGATCTGTGAGAACTTCATCAAGATCTAACATTTAAACTTTGGTTGGGTGTCCTTTCAAGTAATGTACTCATTGAATCTCACCAATAATGACCAAATTGGCATCCAATGAATGCGTATTTTTTTTTTTGTTCTTTTTAGACTGGGAGAGAGGGAGGGGGAGGAAGTGTCTTTCCTTTGCATTGTTTTGTTTTTTTGCGAGAGGGGTATATGGGCCAAATTGTTGTTTTGGGATTGGATAATTCAAGGATTTACACCTTTACACCTGAAGACGGAAGATCACAAATGTGACTTCCATTGTACCAATTCATGACTGTACTGATGAGGGGGATTTTAATTGTAGAAGGACAAGAATAAAACTTTGATCTAAACTGTAGGAAACCTACTCGGTGTGAGATATTGCTAATCCTTCTTTATGATTGCTCTTTCACTTTTTGCTTAAGTTTAGTATCTGCTTCTTACATTATGAACTGCAAAGACACTGGTGACAGGATTTGCAAGGATATGTGGGCAGCCGGTAGGAATAATAGGAAACAATGGCATATTGTTTACTGAATCAGCACTAAAAGGGGCCCACTTCATTGAGTTGTGTGCTCAGAGGAATATCCCTTTGCTTTTTCTTCAAAATATCACTGGATTTATGGTGAGTACCAAGTACTCTAGTTCTGCATTCACATCTGCACTTTGTGTATGTCAGAATCGAGGAATCTGTACCAGTAAAGTGAATTTTTATTCTGTCTTTACAGTACCGGTCCTTTTACTTTTTTTCAGTGTACAAGTCCGGTCTTACAATTGAGCTGATATAAGCTCAACTAACCCTCAATTTTGTAATTAAGACTACAATAAGCGTGATAAGATAATCAATTTTCAGTGGGACCTCTATCTGATTTTTTGGCCACTATTCACTATTGATTCGATCAACCATGTCAGCTTGGTTTAAGAAAAATAGGATAGGCATTAAGCTCATTATTCTTGTGATTATACCTCAAGAAAGACACTCTGTAGCCGCAATTGACAATAATTATTTATTATACTAGCGACCAGTAGACAAACTATTAGTTATCCTAGTAAACAAATCATTATCTGTACAGAACCTCCGTCAGATATCAACTAGTCATTAAATTACAGTGTCTTACTAGCATTTTAAATACACAGCTTGAAGTAATCACAAAAAATTGTTGGTAACAGGTTGGTTCAAAGTCTGAAGCAAGTGGAATTGCCAAAGCTGGTGCAAAAATGGTCATGGCTGTTTCTTGTGCAAAGGTTCTAATCCACTTACTTGTTTATGGAACCAAGTTGGCTTCTTTTTGGCTGTTTGTAATTCCTTAAAGGAAATTGTCGTTGTTGTCCTGTACCTGACCAGTCAGATGCAGTATATAGACCGTATATTTATGATTCTTGTTTGACACCCTCCAAAACCCAAAATGAAGCATCTCTTATATTGGTACTTAAAACTATACTTGTACCCATGGGTTCCTGAACCATGAAAGGCAGGTTGATATTGTGATTCTGGAACTGCAACTCTGTTTCCTTTTTCTTTTTTTTTTTAATTATAACTAAAGTGATTCTTTTCTTGCAATACTATGTAACTTCAACAGGTCCCAAAAATTACAATTATTGTTGGTGGCAGTTTCGGTGCTGGGAATTATGGAATGTGTGGACGTGCATATAGCCCCGACTTCTTGTTTCTCTGGCCCACAGCAAAGATCTCTGTCATGGGTGGTGCTCAGGTAATTTCTCAAAAGGAACCATTTTTTTATTGGGAAATTAAAACTGCAATTTATCCATTGAAAATATTATTCTGGCTGACCTTTAACTTGAAAATCTTTTTTGAATTATTATAGAATTTACCTTAATTTTATATTTAATTTCCTTTCTAATGATATGGAGTTCACATTCTTTTAAATTTCGTACTTTTGAAGAAGCAAACATGAACGTCTTTTTTTTGCATGCTTGTTGTTTTATACATGGATGGCAGTAACTTTGTCACAGCTATTGTTGTCCTTACTTTTTCCTATGTCCCCCCCCCTCCCATTCTGTGTGTCTGTACTGCTTGTGAATTTCGGCTGATCAGTCAACTTTGCAGGCTGCAGGGGTGCTTGCACAAATAGAGAAGACCAACAAGAAGAGGCAAGGAAACGAGGTACGTTTTTTTCTGCCTCGAGTTTTATGGACCTTAATTTAACTTTAAGGTCTTTATGCCATGTATACAAAACATGTAAAATATATCATTTCCTCTTTTTCTAATTCTCTTCAAAAGATGTGCAAAAATCTCCTTTCTTACTAGTTTCCTCTGTCGATTAGGGTAAAAAAATTAGGTTTATATTTGTTAGAAGGGTATGGGTGATATTTTTTATTCCAGGGATATCTACGATATTTCTGGTTTTGTATGGGTCTTTTTATGAAGTTTCTCTTAAAAATACCTTCCATACCGGAGTGAACAGATTATTACAAAGAAAGGATAAATCTTTTCCTCAGTGCTCCAAAAGAAAAGGATGGATTATAATAAGAAAACTAATTCCCATTTTAGCTGCATTCATTTATCCCGGTTACTCACAAGGTTAAATTGGATGGTTCTTTTTCTACCTGGTACCAGGCAATACCACTTCTGGTACCCGTTTGACCTTTAGTAGACCTGACTGCCACCATAGCAATAAAAACCCTACAGCTGTCAAATTTGTCAGCCCACACCCAGTTTACATGGATCTCATACTACGGTTACATGCCGATATACACCTAACCATGCTCAGCCTGGCTAATTTCTCATTTTGTGTTCCCATACAGTGGACCCCTGAAGAAGAGGCAAGATTTAAACAAAAAGTGATAGAAGCTTATGAGAGAGAGGCAAGTCCATATTACTCCACAGCTAGGCTTTGGGATGATGGTATAATAGACCCGGCAGATACCCGCAAAGTACTTAGCTTGTGTCTTACTGCCGCTGTCAAGTCAAGTCCCGAGGAAACAAAGTATGGAGTCTTTAGAATGTAATGTTGGTCGTACATAAATCAATGCATGAGATTGAACAATGACGAAGGGGCAAGATGTGAATTTGCCACCCCCATATTCTGTCTGGTTACAATCTCTTAACTGGGTAAATCTTCTTTATTTGGTAACTTTTTCAATAAAGAAATCATTTTTTGTTGTTGTTGTTGTCATGGTGCACCTTGTTGTGTTTCTATTAGGTTATGCCAGTGTGCCCAACGAATTAGGATGTGTAGTCCCAGGTATTGGGAGCATCTTGGGTCATTCGATGGGTTCTATAACCGTCCGATCCATTTTAATATCCGTGCACACGGATATTAAAGCAGATGCGCACAGATATTAAAGCGACGCTCACAGATCTTAAAGCAGATTGGACGGTTATGTAACCCTTGAACTCAGTTTGAGTCCGATGGACATCAGACCCAAGCTGCTCTCGTAGTTTCCCAGACGTGCATGATTTGGGTTACCGTGTTATTCCAGGCCTTTCTAGGCCCTTATATTTCTAGCAATCATATTGGGCTAATATGTATGATGGGCTAGATGCAAGAAATAGCACAAATTCTAAATCGATAAGAAAACCGCATGAATGAATCGGCAAGTGGATCTAAAAATTTTTGTCTGATCATTTATTGGATCCGCTTGTGTACCTTGAAAAAAGATCCATCTCTTATTAATTGAATTTATAATCTGGATTCTTCATCATTTGAATCCGAAATTCGTTAAAGATTCGATAAATAATGTCACTCTCATATATATATATATAGAGTATGTGTGTGTATATATATATATATATATATATATATATATATATATATATGGCGAATATGTCCGTAAGTTTTTATTCAAACGGTAATATATTACACAGTGCGATCACATATGTAAGAAAGCAAAAGTTCACATTAATAATATATAAACTAAGTAAAAACCTTATGTCATGTCCATATTATGAAACTAGTTAATTGGTAAGCCACGTGATTTTCTTTCCATCAAACATAGATGTAAAAATCAGTAGTAAAAGACCATGAAACCTGCATAAGCTGACGTCAAATTTGGCTGAATTACACTGCCCATATTAGCTAACCGCATTTAGATCACGTTTGATTGTGGAGTAAAGTTACTCTAGATTAAATTTCTTACTCCGAGCTAAGACAGATTAAAATAATCATGTTTGGTTAGAGTTTAGTTAGAGTTTGGTGGAGTAAGTTAATGAAGAGAGAAAATTATAACATGATGTTACTAACCGCGGGATCCACAGATGGAGTAAGTTATTCCACCTCTCTAGGTGGAGTAACTTAATCCGGATTAACTCAAATGGTACTCTTACTCTTTCAAATTTACTTCTCGTTTGGCTCCTTAAAAGTGGAGTGGAGAATTTACTCCACCACTTAATCCACAACCAAACATGACTTTAGAGAGTAGCCAGCATGAGCAGGAAACAACACCCTTGTTCACATTGCTGGAGCTTGTTTCATACTTGCAGTAGCGTGCACATTGATGAACTCAAAAGAACATCTTATGAGTTAATGCATCTCGGCCGTTTGATTTTAAACAAAGCTAATTTGATCCCCGTCTATAAAGCAAAGAGTCTTTTAGTATTAGTGTGGATCTAGTCCAAACGGATTACAAAGCATATCGAATGATCCAGATGTATTAACTAAAAAAATTCTTTTTTGAGTTAATGTGTAGTATACGAATTCTTGTTCATATTAGCAAGAGTGTTCACACTTAATTTCTTATTTACACTAACAAGACGATATCGGAAGCTATGAAGCCATCGAATAGAAACTAAAACTGTCGACAAACATCATCTAATTTGTTGACCAGAGAACTGTTAGTGTATTGTACAGGAATATTTGCTTAGAACAGTTATTATCTAAGGTGTGTCCAGTGGCGGAGCTACAGCCACCCAGGGATAGGCAACTGTCCGCCTCTGAATTTTGAAAAACTTCATCATAGTTAGCTTAGATATGAGTTTTGCCTACCCTTGAATATAGGTTTGCCTACCCCTGACTGACTGAGCCTCATCCTTTGGTAAAATCGTCATATTCGTTGAAAATTTGATTGAGTTTTCATCACAATGGGCCCATGATATAAACCTTTCATTTCTTTCCAAAGAAACAGACCAAATTCTTTATATGGGCCGGAACTTTATTGTCCAAAATTAAACTGAACTTTAAAGAAAGGGATGTGAGCAGGAGTTAAATTAATAAATGAGCCGCACTTCTATAAAACTGGCGTGGACTTGAATTCACTATTCACCAACATCACTATAATCATATTATTCAGATCCTTTGTTGCATATGTTAGACTAAATGCACTACTTAATCTTCTATTTAAAATTAATTGCAAGTCAAAAAGTAAATAAAAGAGTTTAGAGAAATTTGACATGCGGGATGTTAACGGAGTTCGGTAAAACAAAGGCCTACGTCTCCGGGGCATCACAACCACTTCTTGGTGCGTCTTTCTATTACCCAACTTAGAAAGGGATACAACTTGTGAACCGGTGAGCTCTTACAACCAATGGGAAGTCACACGGCCAACTAGAATGAAGAACGAAGTTTTCGAGAAAATATTCACAAGAGAAACACTTAAAAGCTCACTCTAGCCTAATCTAACTCAAGATTAGTGAAGTGGATTTGAGGTTATTTGATGGGTTTGAAGTTTTAAAGCTCTCACAACAATGGTAGAACTTAAGCTCACAGAAAATCAGATATTGAAAATTAGGGTCGGCTGAAAGTTACTTTGGAAATGAGTCCAAAGTTATATTTATAGAGACAGCTCTGCAGAGAGCTTTCTGGGATAAAACGTTCACAACGTTTTCATCGATTTTGAATTAGGTCATTCTTTTCTGTGAACTTACTTCTAAATCGTTACAACGTTTGTCAATCGTTGGTAACGATAGATCTCTGTAAATCAACTGATCAAAACAGCTTCTTTGGATTGTTGAAATGAATTAAATCGTTACAACGTTTTCTCAAATCGTTATAACATTTTAATTGTTTTCAGCTGTTCATCTGTAGCGCTTTCTTTCAGCTGTAAAATGTTACAACATTTTAGGAAACCGTTACAACGTTTTAGAAAACCGTTCTAACATTTTCAATATTTTCAGCTCTTTAGTTTTCAACACTTCTACTAAGATATAAATCGTTACAACGGTTTATGAAATCGTTGCAACGTTTTCAATATTTTTTGAGATGGTTAAGTTGTTTTCTCAGCGCTTAGTTCTAGCTGTAAAACGTTACGACGTTTTAGGAAAACGTTATAACGTTTTCAGTCTCTTCAGCTGTTGAAAAACTGATTTCTCAGCGCTATCTTATTGGACTAAATCGTTACAACGATTGGCAAACGTTGACAATGTTTTATCCCTGTAAATCAACATCAAATCTACTTTACCAAGTTTAAAATTTTACAATTTTAATTTTTTGATAAATATCTTGATGTTTTCTTCGGTTCAACTTGTGCATGTTGCAATTCCACATATCTTGAACCTGCGAGGATTCTAAAATAGAAAGATTCGTAAAATTCAATTTATTGTATGTTTTACAAATTAGTCAAATAGATGAAAAATGAATTGCTTGAAATAACAGCATACACTATGTGGCAATCATTAGACATACATTCTCATCCTTATTTTTTGCTGGGTATTAATATATTGGTGGGTTTAGAGAGAGATTTTAAGAAAGCAGGGTGTTGTAGATGTCTGAAATTTTTTTGAAAACCAAGATTTAATGTTGCATTATATGTCCAGGCTATAATATAGTGATTAGATAAAAATTTATTATATCATTTTAAAAATGATAACAAATATTAGTCCAAAAATAACAAATTTTAAATATAATTTTTTTTTTCAAACAACTGACTCTATTTAATATAAAGAAAATCTACAAAAACACATGAAACATGTGCATGAGTTGATTACCGAATTGATTGGAAATAAAATGGACCTTCAGACTTCAATTGTATAAACAATTTTAGATTTTAATAAAAATTGGATATTAAAATAAATAAATAATATTAATATTTTTTTGCCTACTCCTGGTGAAAATCCTAGCTATGCCACTGGGTGTGTCAACTAAGTTTGGATTTCTCGGCTAATATTTGGTCCATTTACTGATATGTATGTAACTTGTATTTTGTTGAAACTTAAATTGTAAAATAAGTAGTTTAGATTTCAGTTGTTCCGGGCAGATAAGAAATTAGGTTGATTTAAAATAAGCCCGTAGGTACACATACACTCTTTAAATTCTGCTAGTCAGAATCGAACCTAAGAACTCTCACATGAAGACATATGTTTCAGCCACTGTGTTTAGCGACCCGCTGTTAGTCTAATCCGCATTTAGGCTGGCTCAACTTGATGCTCTCTCTCGCGCCTTCTCTCTTTCTCTGATCAGAAAAGAGAGGAAGCAACCCTTGAAATACTGAACCTGGCAGCTGCCATGATTTCTCAAAAAAAAAAAAAAAATAATAGATACTACCCTAAAATTAAGTTCTACCGAAATATGATAACCCTTGAAATAGCATTTGAACAATGAATTATATATTATTGCAATACTTTGTAATTAGACAAGCAAAGATACTCTCATATTACAAATTAGTGAGAATTTATAATGAATTATAATCACAAACACACACATATATATATAGACATATATATAGTTACTAATTAAAATTTCAAAGAATTTCTTATGGAATCCATAACAAATTCAGATTCGGATCGTACAAGATTCAAATGGGAAATAGATAAATTTAGTTGGATAAAAATTAGATAAACTTTTCATTTTATCCTTTAATTTTTTAATTTTATTAAGAACTAATACTATGAACCCCTCATAAAATAAATTACGTTATACTTAATCTATCTAGTCTCCAATTTAATATCCTGGTTCTTTGGACATTTAATTTGTAGTGATTTACACTTGTAAATTTCGCATTTTGACTTTGGACTTTGGACAAATATTCAAAAAAGTTTTAATAATCCTTGGTACAATGAATAGTGAATAGACATATAAAAAAAATCACAAGAGGTCTTTTATATTTCTGGGAGAATTTTACGTGTGCCCCTAAAAAATATCGAAATTACGTATTTTGTTTTTCTAAAATTCATAATATCATAATTACCTCTTTAAATTTAAAAAACTCTGAAATTTACCTGATTAATGTCTTTTTTTATTAAAACTCATTTAAATTTATAAATGATTTATTTACCCTATATTAAAAATATATAGCCTATTTAAGACAAATATTTAGTATTATTATTAGTCAGTTCATTTTGTTACTTGAGATGTGCACATAAACGTATGCCTAAATGTCACTTGTATGTGTCCCAAGTAGAGAAATAAACTATTTGCCATAATAAACCGATCAATTAGGAGTATATGCCTAAATGTTACTCCAAACTACATAACTCATTTTTTCATAGAGGGTAAAATGAAAACATTACAAATTTATATAAATTTTAATAGAAAATGTAATAAATTTAGTAAATTTGTGAGTTTTTAAAATTTAGAAGGATAATATGATATTACAAATTTTAGAACGAGAAGTGCATTATTTTGAGATTTTTGAGGGGCATACATAAAATTCCCTCATAATTTTGGTAATTTTCCCTGAATTCGCATCCTCTGAGATATCTCATATTTTGCGTGATTTTTTGGAATATCTCAACCGTTCAAATACGTTCAGCACGAATCTCAAAGCTCAAATAATAGAAGTTTTGTTGTTTTGGATTTGACCCGTCCTTTCATGATTCATCTACGACGGTTGCTTTTGGATCCCATACAGGGCGAAGCTAGTAAGAAGAAATGGGGGTCAATTGACCCCCAATTATTTTTTTTGGATTTTTGGTATTTACATATTATTTTCTATATAATTTAGAATAAAATGATTTGATATTGTCAAATTGACCCCATTTTCTATAGAATTTTTTTTTTGACTCCCATAGTTCGAAAGCCTGGCTCCGTCACTGGATCCCATACAGAGAGTAGAATTCTATCATCACTATTCACTAGAGATTAAAAAAATTGTAAAATTCTTCTCTTACTCTTACATTATTTTATTCTCGTCGTTTGGTCGAATTGAAATTCATTTGAAAAATTAGAGGACTAAGGGGAATGCTGTTAAGTGGGTTGCTGAACGCTGATCAGTATGTAAGCTTTTTCTTAATTGATGATTTGAGTATATTTAATCAGGGGATTCATAAACATCCTTCTTGTTACGTAGAATTCTGATTCAGATTTTTTTTTTTTTTTACTTGTCTTTTTTCCATTGCAAATAGGAGGAAAATAAACCAGAAATTTAATGGGGAAAGGAGTTCTGGTTACAATTCTGCTTCATTGATGAAATGGTTGAAATAGAGACTTAGTTAGTGGAACACCCTCTCGGTGTTAATCCTAATTGGAAATAAGTGGATTTTCAAAAGGAAAACCGACATGGATGGGAATTTAACCGTATACAAGGTACGGCCGGTTTCGAAAGGGTTTAGGCAAATTCAAGGAGTTGTTTCGCACTGTCAATTTTGATAGAATTATTTTTTCCTGATTCATGCATACAGGCAAATTTTGATAGATTTTGACAGCGTGAACTAGGTAAAATTAATTGAAGAGATTCTAAACTAACTCAAAACATCCCCCACCCCAAAATTTTGATTAGATTCTATCAGAAAAATGTTTGCTCTGAATAGTGCATAATTTTAAAGATGACAATGACCATCTTTTTTTTTTTTTTTTTTGGGGGGGTTGTCTTTTATTTACAAATACTTTATGTTGCTATTTTTTTTAGTAAAGTTGGAGGTCAAGCCATCCAACTATTTAATACCATTGTTATTATAACAAAGGATCCCCCCATCTGAGTTTCAAACTCATGATCTTTCACATAGAGATCATGTACCTTTTCCACTAGATCAAAGACCGGTTCTTTTTATGTTGCTATTTGTCCTTTGCACTTGAACTTTCCATACATTATTCTTATAATATAATCTCCACCATAAGCACTTACACATCTTCCTAGTTTTAATGAATGAATGAGTTTGCAAGCATGATATCAAAATTTATCTATAATTAGTTTTGTCTTTTATTGTATTGGTAACAAGAAATCTATTAGTTCTGTGTGATTTATTGTTGTAAATTGTATAGGATTACTCATAAGTCCAATAGGCGCAAATAGGTTAGTAGAAACCCCATGAAAAGTTTAAGTCAATTCCAGTTCGTACATATACAATTGCAGTTTCACTCAATTGCAATTACTCTAACACCTTTCTGTAAAATTATTAAACGATTTGAAATTGTTGTGCATGGATATACCTTCTGTTCAAATAAACATTCTAATGATAGTTGATTTCCTAACATGTAATTTTCAATTTTCATTTTTTAATGCACTTATCCCAATTTACCTGAATCTTTTTTTTTTTTTGTGATTCATAATGATCTTCCCTGATTTTGTATTGGCAAGAAAGCATTTGCGTGATTGGTTAATTCTCATTTTTCTAATCTCTATGCTGAGTGTATTAAGCACCGGACCTCCATTTTACCAATTTGTTGGAAAAGATATGATGAATGGTCTCAAATACCCACATAAACCTAACACCATAAGGAGGCGTTTGGTTCACGCTATAGGTCATTCCAGAGAATAAAAAAATTCTAGAAAATACAATGTCAGGAAATATCATTCCAAAGAAAATGCGAAGCAAGGCTATTGTTTTAGCATTTCAGAAAATATGTTATTATCATGTTTGGTTCGCACATAGCTATTAAGACATGTTTTCTCTATTTTTAAATTTTTAAATCTATTCTTACTGAATTTTTAAATCTAAATTTTGAAACTTTGGCTCACAACTCATATTAGAGATTTAGAGAATATATTTTGACTTATAAGTTCACGGTTCACTCATCAGGCTCTCGTCACATATCAATCCTAATGTGTTTTTATCATAATAAATTAATGAGATTAAAGACAGTTGATAATTGGGTTAATATATGGATTTTAGAGATAATATATTGAATACGTTGTTAACAGTACAAAAGTAACAAAACAAAAATAACAAATAATTGTAAACTTGTTACTGTTTACATAAAATCAAAAACTCCTGAAAACAAACTTACAAACCAAAATTGAAGAGAATTATATAAAAGCTCCGAATCTATGACAAATAAACATTGTGTAATTGGAAAAAGATAAAAGCAAAGGGTCAGTAGTAACAAGAATATATTAATGCACCAAAATAAGATACCCTATCAACTGTTGTCATCTAATTTGTCCATGTTGGAGGTTCACCGTTAAAAATACGAGATATGTGCAGACATTTCAAACCTGAAATAGAAGCCAACAACCACCAAATATTCATAACTGCCGATTTAAAACACTAAAGACGTATATAGTAAAAGAACAATGCATGATTTGGTTTTTTTTTTTTATTGAAGCTCGTAGGCACCTATTTAATTTAAATGATGGTTACCAGTACATTACCATTTCAGCTTGCTACCTGCATCAAAGGTGGAAAAAAAAGGTACTGACTGATACTTGAAATCCAATCAAGCGACATATACTTTATATTTAGACTCTCGTCAGATATGTTTTGCGAAAATGCATGGAACTCAGTACATGTAAATCAACCACTAAAAAATTACAAGTAGCTACAACAAATATATTATAATCAATAAAAATAACAAATATAACCATTTAAACTTATTTGAATCATTCAAATTGTGAAGTCTGTTTGATCCCCGAATTGTTCTACAATATTTTTTTATTTTTGTTTTCTTTATGTTTTGTTTTGAAAATTAGCAGCTTGACCAGATACAAACAATTCATACACACAATGGCCCTAATCCAAAAGCAATCTGACCTGTGTTTCAAAATCACTTCTACTTGAAGAACCATATATTGATTGGGGAAACACCCATACTAAAATCCATATTTATCCGAACTGAAATGTTCTTTGAAATGAAATTAAGACTCATAAGAACTAAACTAGTCACTTATCTATTCATTTTTTTGTTATAATAGAATGACCAATAAAAATTGAAATGAACTCGGCAATTACAATATCTAAAGAACTGAGCCAGACAGAGATAGAGATTATAATCAGGTCCAAATTAACCAGTAAATTGAACTGAGACAATAATTGATGAGAGATTAGCAGCGAAAACAAAAAGAGATGAAGGAGAAGAGCGATTCCTGTAGAGCGGTAAGGAGAGGAGGAACTGGACAGTTCGGCGATGGATTGAGGCGGACGGAAGTGGTGAAGAAGAAAGGCAGAGATGACGCCGGACTGGTGGCGGTGTGGCCAAAGTAGAGTGGAGAAGGCGTCGGAGATCGATGCCATTGAGGAGCTTGGGCTGCCATCGGAGAGAGACTGGGAAGGAGAAGAGAATGAGTTTCACCGAAGGAAATGAAAAAAATCACGCTCTGGGTTGTATTTCCATCAGGCAGGCATCGAAAAATTCCGTGTTTTTTTTGGCTATCTCGACAGCCACAAATCAGGTCATCGGCATAGCAAGGAATTACCGATTATCATATCGATTCCCTTGTAGATATTGCCAAACGCGGACATTACTTTCCAGGGAATTACAATGCCCAGAAATCACCTTCTAAAAGTACGAACCAAACGCCCCCTAAGAAATTTAGATACTATATCCACGTGTGCATCTTTGAAATATTTCAGTATATGGATAATCCTGGTGCTTCCCTTCAAAAACAGGAAAGGGTGGCACTGCATCAATGCTAGAAGTGAGGCTAAAGGGTTCTTTTCGATACAGAATATAAAAATTTTTGTTTTCTGTATAAAAGTTTGCTTGTTGAATGTGCTGGAATTTTTGCCACTCAGAACCCCCTTCACCTTCTTTTGCAATCTTCAGTAGGAGCGTGGCATTGCACCAAACAGTGAGTTTTTCAATTTGTGTTTCTTGTAAATACCCGGGAAGAAAATTTTCCGAGATTTTCAACACCATGCTTCTTAAAACAGCTACATCACGCAACACTTCTAGATTGGGACAATCTCTTATCCAAATGGCCCACACTTTTGGCAAGTTACAAACCCTCTCTAAATTAGCATTTTCATAAATGACTAATTTTTCAAGTGAACGTAAGTTTTCAATAACCTTGATTTTGCCTGCATCAATAATTTCTAGATACTCCAAGGAAGTTTCATGGTGTGCGAGACCGCTTGGGAGAAAGCTTAATTCAGGACATTCTCTAATGACTAGTTCCTTCAAATTAGGCATAGCTTCTTGCCCCTTTTCCCACTTCCATATTTTCCAATTATGCATCCCTTCAAAAATTATTCTCCGCAAACTAGGAAATGAGGGCGAATGACTGCCCCCAAGAAATTCAGATCCAACACTAACAACTGAGTCTGCATCTTTGATATATAGGAATTCCAACTTGGGAAGATGCCCCAATGCCAGAAGCTTTACATGTGCAAGGTATCTTAGACTCAGATATCTCAAATTCTGAAGGTTCGTCCTGATGTATAACCAACTTGGAAGCTGACATCCATAATAACCATTCATCATAAACTGTTCTAGGCAGGAGGGAGGAGAAAGCTCATTTAAAACATCTTCAATTATTTCTTTCTCCACATTCTGGCCATGGTACTCAAATGTTATATGTTTCAAATGGAGTTTTTTGCTGAGAGTTGCTAATCTTGCCATTGTACTATTGCTCACATTCTCCATGTTTTCTAAAACAAGAGTTCTCAGCTCTAAAAGGGGTGCTAGTTCATCTAAACTACTAAAGACCTCAAGAGTATTCCCGTGGGGCTTAAAACCCTGCAATTCCACCAAATTGCTTAGTTTTCTCAAACCAACAGAAATGCCCTTCACCTCCGTTCTGTAAAGATTGAGGAGCCTCAGTTTGACTAGATTTACAATGCTCTCAGGGATGCATGTCAGATTTTGACAGCCTCCAAGGCCCAAAAAC
Organism: Carex cristatella; assembly: GCA_024447775.1. NCBI lineage: Eukaryota > Viridiplantae > Streptophyta > Magnoliopsida > Poales > Cyperaceae > Carex > Carex cristatella. The sequence goes on along the minus strand of JAJHPF010000027.1, from coordinate 848,344 downwards.
TCTAAATTTTTCAGCTTTCCTATGGCATTTGGTAGACTTGCAATGGAGGAGCCACCGGCTGAAAAGTATCTGAGATGTACAAGGAGACACAAGGAATCAGGTAGACTTGAGATGTTGGAATAGCTAAGGTCTAGTACACGGAGGCTATAGAGAGACTTTAACACATCAGTGAGGTCAATCTCTGGGGTCTTAATTAGCAACAAAGACCTCACTGATTTTTGCTCTTTGATAGCAGTCATGCCCCCCGCTTGTTCTTGTACCAATAAGTGACGGACCTTAATCAATGATGATCTTGTACTCAAGTTTTGACCTTCTCTAGTTATAAAGCATTCGTTCTTTCCCAAATAACGACCAAACAACAAGAGAAGATCATGCATTTTACATCGTGCTTGGTCAAAAACGTTAGAATTTGCTTCTAGAAGATTCCTCAAAACTAGCTCTTTATAGTACTCAAGTCCCGTCTCCCAGAAAGATAAGGTTCCATCAACTTCCAAAAATCCTTGAGCATGCCAAAGATGGATTAAGCCAGCACTGCTAAATTCCCAGTCTTCGGGATAAAGGGAGCAATAAGTGAAACATTGCTTTAGGTGGGGTGGTAAATCTTCAAAGCTCAAGTACAATGCAGCATGTACATCATTTGGAAGCATGGCTGTTGACCACAAGGTGCTAGACAGAACTGCTTGCCAATCACTTTCTGTTCTATTTTTTGTGCAAAGGACACCACTGATCACCTTTATTGCAAGAGGCAAACCACTGCACTTTTTCACAATATCAAATCCGAGGACCTTGAGATTCTCGATCTCATGCTCTTCCCCATCCAAAAATACCTTACAAAAGCATACCATCAAAAGATTAGGAACTCTAATGAACTATATAAATTACAACAGCTTTAGTTGAGGATGACAGTAATGACAGAAAATACCCATTAACAATATAATCATACTTACACAGGTCAGGTCTGGTACAACCACAGTATGAGAATACAACAACTGCAGAATGTTAAAATGATTCAGAGGCAACTAGTTCCTAATCTTTTGGCTTTTGTTACTGATTCAAAATGAATGTTAAAGATGTAGCAAAAATATCAAAATCGGAATAGTACTGTTTAGACGCTGTTCTCGCCAATTCAGGTAATCCTATACATGGTCAGTGTATTCATAAAAGTGGCAACACAATTTGAAATTTTGTTAGGAGTCCTCCAACCCAAATCATGGGATCTATATCAACACCTTATGAAGATGGTGCACCTTCTTACTCTAACATTTTAATTTCATTTAACTTGAGTTATAAGATCTTAAATTGGTCAATTTCACCATTGGCAAATAGACTATACCAGTACTACCTCATGTTTTTATTTTGGTCACTTAACTTTGCAAGTTCTGGCCTCCAGGCTTTCTCTCTCTAAAAAAGAAAAGAAAAGGGAGAATACAACCTTTTCACTCAAGGACTCTGTTGGTCTGCATTTGGTATTTCAATTATATTATGACAACATTAGAAATTGATTTGTCAAAGTGACTAAACTTACATTTCCCTTAACAATAAATGAACTTGATTTGTAAAAAAATTCAGATGCAACATAATTATGCAAATTATCTTCTTTGAGTCAGGAGACAAATCAAAATCGAGCAACCATAGTTAATATAGTGATATTGGTTAATTTGACATCTGCAATTATACCATAACAGCTATGAATGCATAAAATTGCTTCATCAGCCTATTCTGGTACAATATTTTCTTAGCAGTAACTGTAAGAAAGTGTATGAGAAGTATAAGAAAGATGTGCTACTTAGAACGAACCTGCTTGACAAGCAAGGACCAAGCATCATCATCCTGCAACTTATCGACACGAAGAGTGTGAATTGCTCTCATCCTCATGGCAACTGTTTCATCCCTGGTAGTAACAATTATTCTGCTGCCTCGATCACCGCTCATAAGAGGTTCACGAAGCAGCCCATGCCAAGCTTTCTCACTCTCACGCCAAACATCATCCAAAACCAGGAGGAACTTTTTCCTGGCAATAAGCCTCTCAAGTAGAGGAATAAGCTCTGATCTTTCTTGAGCCGCACTATGAATACCCCCGGCTTCTCTAATAACACTATTGAGTAAATCTCTCTCTATGAAAACCTTTGAGATGCAAACCCAAATTTTCACTTGGAATTTACCCTCAATTCTTTGATCATTGAACACCTTCTTTGCAAGTGTGGTTTTCCCAATCCCACCAACACCCACAATTGCAACAACTGCTACCATTGCATCTTCTTTAGTAATCCAATCCACCAAAGCATCTGTATCCTCCTCAATTTTTTCACCCACAATATCAGACTGCACAATCAAGGAATCTGTTCTACGAATAACAGTAGATACACTTCTACTAACAGTGGCCAACCCAACTCTATGTTCAATCAAACCCAAAAGGGAAGTACGATTAACAATACCCTCCAGCTTGTAATTGAGAACCTTAATTCTTCTACCAATCTTATGGGAAAAAACCGGGTTGGACAAACAACAATTCAGGAAATAACAACTTGAACCCGATAAATCACTGTGCTCACCGGCCTTGATCTGGCAGAGGTCAATGATATCGTCGGCGTCGTACATGAGATCCTTGAGCTCCAGGATCCACTGGCTGATGGTCTGGCTCTCTGACTGCCTCCTCTCGGCATCTGAAAGGACGCATCTGATGTCGCCGACCAAGCGACTGAGCTTCTCAATCTTGCCGGGAATACCGAGGAGCAGGCCCACCTCGTCCTGCGCCATTTTTAGGAGCAGGACACTGATGTTAGATATGAAGGCGTGAAGTATCACCGCCATGTTAGTGCCAGATCCGAGTAGAGAGTTCAGAGTGATATTAGTTGGACGAAGCGATTACTGGCTCTTCCAATGCAAAATCAACCGCCATTTTTATTTATATCCACAAACAAATACAAATTGCCAATTATACCCACCAAAACAAAGTTTTGTCAAATCTACCCGAACCAGCTATTTAATAGGAGAGAGGGGGTGTCCGATGCCCATCGGACTAGTGTCTGTTCGATGGGTGGTTTCTACCGTCCGATTCACTTCAAGATCCGTGCGCATTACTTTAATATCCGTGCCCACAGATCTTGAAGTGGATCGAACGGTAAAAACCACCCATCGAACAGACTCTGGTCCGATGGGCATTGGAAACCCCCCTCTCCCATTTAATAGCCGGTCCTTAACTTTTTTTTTATTTTTTTGAAAAAAAAGTTATTATTTATTTATTTATTTTATTAAAATATTAGAAATTTTTGATATGTTTCTTTGAAATTGGATAGAATAATATATAATTTATTTTATTAGAAAGACTGAAACAAATAACCCGGATCAATATTTTTCAGATAGGATTTTTCACGGCTATAAGAAAAATTAAAATATTTCTTTGTGTGTTATTGGAAAAAAAAAATACTCTGAATCTTAGTTATTGATCTCGGTTCTAAAGTCACTTCTAAGTAAATATAGAAAATATATGAATTCTTCTATTTTCAAAAAAATAAAACAAAGTATAAATGGTTGTGAGAGACAACTTTGAAAACATTGAATTTTTTATTCAATGTTCTCAAAGTTGAAAAATAGAAGAATTCATATATTTTCTATATTTACCTATAAGTGACTTTTGAACCGTAATTAATAACTCAGATTCAAAGTATTTTTATTTTTTTTCAATAACACATAAAGAAATATTTTAATTTTTCTTATAGACGCGAAAAATCCGATCTGAAAAATATTGATCTGTGTTATTTCTTTCAGTCTTTCTAATAAACTAAATTATATATTATTATATTCAATTTCAAAAAAACATATCAATAATTTCTAAAACTTTAATAAAAAATTATCTCAATTTCTAAAAAGAAAATTAAGAGAATTTTTTTTGGGAAATTATCTGACACACCATCGGAAATTTGTTTTATTTTTTTTTTAAAATAGAAGAATTCAAATATTTTCTATATTTACTTAGAAGTGACTTTTGAACCGGGATCAATAACTAAGATTCAAAGTATTTTTATTTTTTTTCCAATAACATACAAAGAAATATTTTAATTTTTCTTACAGTCGCAAAAAATTCGATCTGAAAAATATTGATCCCGGGTTATTTGTTTCAGTCTTTCTAATAAACTAAATTATATATTATTCTATCCAATTTCAAAGAAACATATCAAAAATTTCTAATATTTTAATAAAATAAATAAATAAATTATAACTTTTTTATAAAAAAAAAAAAAAAAAAAGTTAAGGACCGGCTATTAAATAGCCGGTTTGGGTAGATTTGACAGAACCTAGTTTTGGTGGGTACAATTGGCAATTTGTATTTGTTTGTGGATATAAATAAAAATGGTGGCAAAGTTAATACCGAAATGAGAACTAGCATTTGGTCTAGTGGCTAAGGCACATGGTCTCTATGTGAGAGGTCATGAGTTCGAAACCCAGATGGGGAAATCCTTTATTATAATAACAAAGGTATTAAATAGTTGGGTGGCTTGACCTCCAACCTTTACTCAAAAAAAGTTAATACCAAATTTTTTTTCAGAGTTACCACCCTGTTGAATTTAAAAGAACACCCCTCATATCAACTTAATTCACAAAGGGATAAGATTTGGTCCAAATAGGTTTGGACCGGACACCGTTTAAAGTCTCTAAAAATCGTACGATTAAAGTCCAAACAGTCGATCCAAACCACTCAGCATAACTTTCATATTAAAATGTGCTTAGAGACAAAATTTTATATTTTTATGAAATTGTTTCATGTTTTTAGATATTGTTTTCATGTTTTTAGATATTGTTTATTATTTAAAAAAATGATGATTTAGTTAACCCAAGCTTGAAAACTGCTTTACCTTAACCCAATCATCGTATACATATTTATCACAAATTATGCTCTTTTCATTGTCATTCCATCCAAAACCACTTGCATTAGGTCTCAACATTACAGAAAGTGTGTAATATTGTTTCTTCCATAGCTTTACCCGAGAACTAATGTGAGGAGTAGCTTTTACTTGACAATTTGGAATCTTTTCATGCATCCACCGCTCGAGTTGTTTATAGGAAACCACTTCGAAATGTACCATTATCAGCTCTCCAATTACCTGATTGTGCAAGTTGAAGCAAGTACTCTATCAAGTTCTCATCTTCTTGCCTATCCCACTTGTGTTTAATATTGTTGTTTTCTGCCTGTTTGATTGTCCATCCATATGTGAATATTGGCCATTTGATGCGATGGTCATTTTTTCAAATGCTAAAAATCGAAAAGACGGAATATATCTTGTACATCCATCAGATAATGGAAATTTGATAGAATGGCTTACTTTCAAAAATTATCAAACAAAATACCCTAGACAAAATGTACTTTTGAGTCCTACTTTTTCCCTCTCCCTCCCTCCTTCCCCTCTCCTTCTTATTTACTTCCATGAATGTTTTTAATGAACATTAAATATCATTGTTTGCAACTTTTGTTTATTAATACTAATATATGTTCATACTAATATTTTAAAATTTTGCATTATTGTTCGAAAATATGAAAAAAGAACAATTTGTGTTCTTTTTGTGTAGACTTTGGAAAGATGGTCCTGATGCAGGCCCTAGAGTTTGATTAATTCTTAATATCAACCCTAATTAAATTGTTTGAATGTTCTATTTTCAATGCATGTTAAAACTATAAATGTCATGCACTCAGGCTCATTTAAAAAAAAACATAGATTTTTCATGTAGAGTTTTAATGACAAACTAATTGAGAACTTATGGTGTATATATGGGATATTCTAAATTATTCGGACATATTTACTTAGAAGAGTCAATCCTGCACCAAATTATCACAAAAATAAGGAGCAGCGGAAACAAATATTTAGAAGAGTAAAACATGCATGTAAGAAACTGATCCTAACATATTTATTAAAAGTATATATTATTAGAAAGTTCTTTTAATATATTTAAAAGAGAAAAAATTGCAAGAGACTATATCGATCCTGACTAATTAAAGCATCTACATCGAAATTTCTTTCTCATTTCTAAATCTGTATTGTTACTTTCTAAATTAATTCCAGTAATACAAACCAATATCTTATTTAGATGCTCATATAGCATTCAAAGCAGCGAAAAAGAAAATGTAAAACGTCATTTAGCCAGTCTAATAATTTATAAAACTAAGTTTCACAATTCTTAATTATGATAACCAATTAAATTTCCCTAGTATAATAAAGAAAAATAATAGAAGTTGCTTATATTCGATGAAAAATAAAGTGAAGCACAAAATCTCTCTAGTAATGAACAAGAATACTGCAAAATAAAAAATATTAGTATGAATAAATAAATTAATAATGTTAAGAATATGACACTCAAATTCAATGTATAATTAAAAAGTTTATGAGAGTAAACAAGAGGGAAAAGAGAGGGAGAAGGTGGGAAAAAGTAGGGTCCACAAGAACATTTTGTCAATAATTTTAGAAGTAGAATATTTTGTTTGTTAATTTCGAAAGTAGAGCATTCTATCAAATTTTTCATCAAATACTATTCACTATAAATCTCTATAGAAACTAGTGTAGATTATATACACTTATAATACAATCTCAATTTCATTAAATATCTAAACTCTCTCTCTCTCTCTCTCTCTCTCTTCCCTTTCTCTTATAGTACAATCTAAGAGGCTTCCTCTCTACCCAGCAATTACACAAGCTAAATAAAAGTGACTTATCTAAGTATAAAGATAATGGTACATTGGTTTTTAAAAGGTATTACAAAACCAACAATTACTTAAAATGAAAATAAAAACACAAAAAAATTCTTGTCATCTCACTTCAATTAATCCTTTTTTTAGAGAGAGGGGAAGGCCGTAAGCATAATATATTGATAATATTCATCTATTATTATTTTTTTTTTAAGAAAAATATGAGTCTAGTCCGTATTTCATTCATGATATGATCCATTACATAAGTGATGTAATAGTGAGATAAAAAAACCAAAAAAGAGCTCAAAACACTTGAGCAATTAAGTGAAAAAAACAGTAAACACAGAATAACAACTAGAATTGAGAAAAGTTGCTTTGAAAAGTCTAAGAAAACATAAGATGTTCTACAAATCTCTTGGCAGTTGATGAAGCAGCATATCCTTTGAATAGCATTGACTCCCTTGTGCTATCCCATCATACCCATAGCACAATTGCAGCTGTGCTATGGGTTTTTCCAGCATTAGTTTATACTGATATCTTGCTTCATCATCTACACTCCTTTTTTTACCAGTAACTCTGCCCCAGTTTCAGACTGCATCTACTCGTACCAGTGATATGTGCCCTGTACCAGTATTGATCAGAAGCTTCCCATTCCCAGTACCTCCTTTGTTTTATGATTGTTGTACCCGCTCAGCTATCATACTATATCTCCATTGTGTCTGAACATGTTCTGCTAAATCCACAATATTTTTCTTAGGATTTCTGAAAATTCAGCAACACCTTTCTGTCCATAAAACAAATTGAGAAATTAGCAAGATTGATCTTTTCTTCCTTAAATACCCCTTTTTGGTTAGTGCTGAGATGGCGCCAATGTTGATAGTATTGGAGACTCTATGTAATCTGACATTTAAATGTGAAGACCACTCTTCTATACAACGCCACAGCAGTACAACAATTATTAAATAGATGCTTTGTTGTCTCAGAATTATTCTTGCACATGACATATGACACATCAGATGACAAGGCACCATCCCCTTCTATTTAAATTTGCAATTGTGAGAATTTTATTAATTAATAGAAGCCAACCAAAAACCTTCACTCTAGGTGGTGCGAATAATTTCCAGATTTTTCCACTCTTGGTCTTCACTCTTGTTGAAATATGCCGTTTTTATTGAAAAGACCTATGTTGCCTCCCACTTCCATACAACATCATCTTGTTGGATTTTGCACCAACCTTACAAATTCCAAAATTTCTTTTGTTGTAGATTTACCCTTTCCAATATTGCCTCTTGTGATAAATTCCCATGAAACAGTAAGCTCAAAGGCTGAGTTGGTATTACATTTGACAATGTGATAAATGGGTCAATACTGTAGGTGAACAAGATTGAAAATCTATGTTTCAGAATTCCGAATCCCCAATCTTGTAACCAAAACTGTATGGTTTCACCATTACCTGGCTTTCTGACAGTTGAAATATCAAAGAAAGCGTATGCACCTTTGAGTGTTTTTATGAAAAGAGTTGAATTTGGCAGCAAGTGTGATGGCCAATGGGTGCAATCAAAAATTGACTTCCATAATTTCTCTTCCGGTTTTGCCCACTGCCAACACCATTTCATTAACATTGTAAGATTGTTCCAAATATTTAAGTTTTTATAAAACTAATGGATCATCAATACAATTATGGTGTTTATAGTGCTCAAATTCCGTGATGCCAAATTGCCAATATTTGTTTGTTCTTTTGCTAATAATAGACATTTTATTGCATAATTTGTCATTTTTTTTACTGTACAAACTTTAAACTGAGACATTCTAATATGAACTCTGGTAAGCATTTATCCAATATTGGAAGCAAAAGCCTCTGGTCTGGTGTTCAAAATTTGTTATTACAAAAAATAAATATACGGATGACAGCAGTTACTGCCTTAATTAGATTGCACAGGGCATTGTTACTCCCAACAGAGAAAAGGATATCTGCAGTAGTTTCTATTAATTACATTCCATGTGAAGCCAATTAGTGAAAATTGTAACTCCTCACCTGATACTATACACGCCCAAAACCAATTAAACAGCACTTAAATCATATAATTAATTCTACTCATCCGCTGTAGTTTTTTCTGTAGCGGGTCATTTCCCATATAATAATGTCATCCGGTACAGGAAATCCCATATTTTGGTGGCATCAAATAAAGTAATACACGGAACTAAATAGTAAATACCCCACCAGAGTCCGTATCCTCTGAGATATCTCAATTTTTGCGTGACCCACGTGTCCGGTGCCTATTCGGGGCAGCGTAGGGGGCCTGTTTTATTTGAGCTTTGAGATTCGTGCAGAACGTATTTGAACTATTGAGATATTCCAAAAATATTGAGATATTCCAAAAATCACGAAAAGTTCGAGATATCTCAGAGGATGCGAATTCCCAGTTTCGGGTGCGTATCCTCTGAGATATCTCAATTTTTGCGTGACCGACGTGTCCGGTGCCTATTCGGGGGAACGTAGGGAGTCAGTATTATTTGTGCTTCGAGATTCGTGCAGAACGTATTTCAACGCTTAAGATATTCCAAAAAGTCACGCAAAGTTTGAGATATCTCAGAGGATGCGAATTCACCAGTTTCTGCCCTGACATTACAACCTAGCTACTTATAAAAACCAAAGTTATTTTTCTCAATAGCGTACGATAGTTAAATTAAGTATCTGAAACTATATAATAGCATGGAATTTGTAAAGGATGGAGAGGAAGAGAAGTTTGCATACTTGCATATAGAGAGACACCTCTTGCTTCTCTTATCTGACGACAATCAAAACTCGTCCGATGTCCGGTCTAACATCTCAAACGATCCTGTAAGAACACACATCACATGGTGCTTTCTTAGATAATGATTTCTTTCCGATTTCAAAGAGAATTTTCTACTTATTTCTAGCACATTTCATGAAAATTTCTTGATCCTGATTCTTGAAAGTAAAGTTTAGACATTTGTCGTCTGCATTGTAGTTGTATTTGTTCAAGATCGTTCATGTATCTTGCAACTGCACCAATTCGAGCTACTCCAAATCTCAAGTGCACAAGGTCGGCAATTACGCAAAATTTGGAATGGTGCATCAAGTTAACAAGGTGAACCTAGAGTTACTGGTTCAATTAATCATTCTACAATGTGGTTAATAATATTGACTTGTGTGCAGTTTCTGAAACCAAAGAATGGAAATGGAACAGGAGTTTTTATTCCAGGTAAAATATATTCTTCATCCTAGCTACAAAATTTACAATTAAATGTACAAAAACTGATCATAACAGCAATATAACATTAATTACCAACATCCATGGCCTCTATTATTACCAGTACTGTTTAATATTTTGTTGCTTTTGCTGCTGGGCATCTCAGCCGAAGGAATAAGTTGAAGCAACATATATAGATCTTTGTAAAGGGATGTTAGTTATCTGAGAATTTAGCTACAGCTACAGCTTATGCGATAATGAATACTATATATCAAATATATGTGATGATTTCTTAGAATGCAAAAAAGAAATAACTCATAACTACTGTCAGACCTTTCAATCTCAATGTAATAAATAAATTTAGGAAGCACTAACGTTGATTAGCCAATTTTAGGAGTAGAACTTTTCTGATAGATAATTCTGCGTTTTCTGATGCATGCATGGCATGGTGTACAAAAGTAAAAACTGATGATTGACATATCAAAGAATTATTATATATTTGCTGATATATCTGGTGAATATTAACCAAGTGAGGTTTGGATTAGGTATGTTTGTTGCAAAATAAAAATAGCTAGAATAGCCCATTCAAGAATAACAATTGTTTGTCTTATTATAATAGTCAAATTTTCAAATTCTTAAGATATCCTATTCTAATAAGACGATTAATGGTATGTTAATCGGAATTATCGGACAATTTAACGTTTTATTAAATTTATGTATATATATCATAATTTATTGAAAATTATTTATTTAACTCATTAAACTTATCAAATAAACTTAATTTCTTCGTAACATGACACTATGCTTATTTCTTCGTAACACGTAAGCATTTTGCATGCGTAAGTAACACATTTATTTAATGAAAAATAAATTTGAGAATTAAGCTTTTTCAAATACTAATAACATATTATTTGAAAGAAGAAAACTTTCCAAAATAAAATCACTAAATTTAATTTATAATAATAACATATTTCAAAAAAATATTAATAAAATGAAAAATAAAAAAAAAATGTCATATAAATAATATAAAAATTAATTAATTTCAAAGTAGTAAGAAGAAAAAAAAACATATATAAGAAATATTGGATGAATATCCAAGCATAAATAAAACTACAATAAATGGATATTTCAAATAGCCTAATTCTTGATGCTAACCAAACACCAAATGGGCTATTTATTTATAAACCTTATTATCACAACTATTATAGAAAAAAATTTGAAAAAAATTTCTTGAATAAATGGAACCAAACGTACTAACAGTATAATATACACAGTAGAAATTACCTTGTACTATTTTTCCTTTTAGCTAATTCTTTAGGCTCCACGTACTAACAGTATATATATGGAAATTACTTGTTTTTTTCTTTTATAACTTTAGGCCCAAAACATGTTGGGCTAGGGCCCAAAATAAACCAATATTTTAAAATTCTAACCAATGGTTATAAAATAATTTCGTTCATTTAACTTCATTTTGAAGTAGTTAGACAAGTAAAACTTTAGCTGGCTATTATTAAAAAAAAAAAATCAGCTCAATTTACCAGAGTTTGTTATGTAGTGGTAATTGGCCAATATGCACTCTAATTGACATGTTTTTGTCATTGTATTTTCTATATTGAATGGGATTATTTTTCGGATTTCACTGCAAAATACACACACACACACACACATCTAAATTTCAAAATAAGTTAAATTTTATTAGTTATAATTTCTATAGAAAAATCTTACTGTCAAGTAAATTTGAGTCGCTATTTTTTGTCGGTGAATATCACTTGTTGGTAATATTTATCTATTTATTTGTTAATGTTATATTGTGTGCTCCAAATATTTAAGGTTTTATAAAACTTTCGTAACTTTTGTTAAATGTTATATTTTGTTATTTGGAACACAAAATATAACATTAACAAAATAAAAAAGTTCCAGGGAAGTGTTTTCGGTTCTCTAAAATATTATTTGCAAAACGTTCTTTAAAATATGCGTCTTAATGTTAACTTGGTTTATTTCAACAGCATCCAGGTCTCCAGTCGCCACTGATTTCGGATCCAGCGAAGTAACTCAATTTTTGGGTTTTTGATCGGAATTGTCTGATTCGAATTTGTGACGATTCATCCGGAAGAGAAGTGCACACATTCTGAGAGACGAAATCAAATCCTGAAGCAATCCCGAGCGACAGATTCGAATTAGACAGTCCCAATTCAAAACTCATAAATTAGATTACTTTAGGGGATCCAGACCCATCGTCACTGATGTACTATTGCAAAGTTTCGATGGGGGTATTTCAAATTATAAGTTACTCTATTTATTTTAAAATATTCATAAAATCACTTCTAAAGATATAAATATAGTACTTTAAAATTTGAATCTACTAGAATGACTATGATATATTTTGTTATATACTGAGAAGTGATTTTGAACAGAGATCAATAATTCGATTCAAAATAGTTTTTTTTTTTTTCCAGTAACACAATAAGAAATATTTTAATTTTTTTAACGGCCGCAAAAAATCATGCCTGAAAAATATTTCGTAATACTTCTAGTACATATAAATTATAAGATATTTTATCTATTTTGTTTAATGTTCCTTCTACTATATTTAAATTATAAGTTCCTTCATTCATTTTTGAAAATTAATACAAACACACAGAGTGACTAATATACTTTCGGTAGCACTTCGGACGAAGTGCAACCAACTCGTTTTTCAATTTTAGAAGTCCAAAAAGTTAGTCCAAACCGTTAGATGTGATCTCTATATTAAATTGTGCTTGGAGACCAAATTTTACATTTTTTGGAATTTTTTTACTATTTATTAAGTTACTTTGAAAATCCCTGATTCAATAGTGGTTTCTAGTTTTATTGTTTGGTTAAGTCACTGTTGGATTAGCAATTTTCAAAATGGCTTAATAAATATTAAAAACATTCAAAAAAATTTGTAAAATTTGGAACAACCATAGGAAATTTCGATAATAGTGAATTTGTTTTTTTTTTAGGTATGCAAATTTAAAAATTTCGGTTGTATTTAAGAACAACCATAGAAAAAATAGCTTTATTGGATTATATTATTGCTAATATAATTTAATTTACAAATAAAACATAATTTTCTTAGAAAATAAACAATTTATTTATATCTTCTTTTATTTAAGCATAATCTGTTCATGTGATGTTCATGTGACTATATTAATCGTGTTTGAATACAAAATTTCAAACATGAATACATAAGTATAAAATGCAGATAAATAATTCATGCACTCTCATCACCAGAGAGTACGCAAAAATCACCAGTCCCAAAAGAAGCAGTACTCACCTACCAATTAATTAGGGACCAGGGGTGCAAACGGGTTGGATTCGACCGTATTTGAATCTGTATTCAAAAATTAGATATGGGTATCCATCTGAATATCTGTGCAGATGCGGATATCCGTCTAAATATCTATGCAGATACGGATACTGATATGGTTT